>JAQQBR010001836.1:2480707-2492434 GCA_030347285.1 Microctonus hyperodae
AGATTCATTATATTTAATTAACGTAAATTTTAATTAGTTATGTTCCAAAGTTATTTTTATAAGTGAAATTGTTTTGTAAAGTGAAGGTGAAACTAGCTGTCAATCAATAAATCTAAAATAGTGTATTTTCCAGTGTCAATCCGTTATAATCCATTCGCATAATTTTCCTCTATCAAAATCCGAAACACCTCAACTGTGCATAGCAGTGACAAGTACGATCCCCTACCTTAATAAAAATTATTTTATCTGTTATAATAATAATCGTCCAAATAACATCAACCAGGACGTAACAGTATGTACACAATGAAAAGACAATATCATATGAGTCTGATATGTAATGATATTGTCACTTTTTGCTTATACGCTGTTATTGTCATTTACCTATTTGCGGGTTTTGCTTGTATATTTTCTAATTACTTTATTTGAGAGCTGAATGATATGTCTTGTGAGTGACTTTTAATACTTAAGAGCTGAGCTATATGATATGTGAATAATTTACTTTATATTTTGTACTTTTACTTCTATTGTCTTATTTGTATACATTTTTTCCAGCTTTAATTCTGTATTTTACCCCATAGTCTCACTAGAGCATCTAGCTTGAATAAACAATCAACCAATCAATCGCTACTACTACTTGAAAGAGATAAATTTTTATCATTTATCGATGAATTTTTCCGGAAATGATGCAATAACGATGACTCAAAGTTTTTTTAAAAAATCGTGAGAAGCTTTTCGATTGTAAGTGAAAATGTAGCGAAAATTTCCAACATCGCGTAAAGTACAATATATAAGAGTTTCGAAAATTCAATTTTTGAAATTAAATATTTCCGAATCTAGACAGCCAATGTTTTTCATTTTTGTATTATTCAGTTTAAAATTATTCGAATAATAATCTATCTACACTCAAAAAACGTATTTGGTGCTCCTACTACCTTCAAAATTAAACTTTTTGATTCTAAATAATATCAATTTAGTCAATTTAAACTTTTGGAGTTTATAATTTATATTTCAATTTTATTATTAGTGACCCCATAATAACTCTAATGAATAACAAAATAAATGAATTTAAATGTGATAAATTAAATATTATGTACATTTCTAATGATACAAATATTTATTAAACAAAAAATAAAAAATTTATAATTTTCTTTAAGTACTGGCAAAGTGAAAAATACTCGGGAAAAACACCGTCGTGAACCTGGCACCCAACTTCATGAAATCGAAAAATGAATGGTACCATCGTGTTGCCCTTCGTTAGTATCCGTTTGTGCCAAAACTTATTTCACTTGTACCTCAAAAGGCTAAAAGTTATGAGGGGGTAAAAAAATTGGTCAGCACCCAAGTTGGAGACATTTTTATTTTTCCGGGTCATTCGAAAGAGTGCTGTTTGTATCCGTTTGTACGACTGTCGATTTTGTTTGTACCTTGAAGAGTTCGAAAATAGGGGCCCTTTTATTTTTGCAAACTTTAAAACGATATAACTATGCCAATTTTTCGAATATTAAAAATTTTCCAATTCTGCCGAAATAAGAGCCTCCTGTTGTCGTTTGTACCACAAAAGATTCCCTTTGTACCTTGAAGGGTTCGAAAATACAGACTTTTGTATTTTTGCCAACTTGAAAGCCCGTATTTTCGAACCCTTCGGAAAACAAATGAAAATGAAAACTGCATAAATAAGCCAGTTTAATGCTTTTTCAGATAACTCTAGAGAATTTTATGATATTCCGAAAATTCGCAAACGCTCAATATAATCATTAAATATATAACGATCGATATTGATCAATAAAATAATTCTTGAAAAAAATATTTGAAAACTAAAAATCAAGAAGCCTCATAACCTCTGAGAAAATAAGCACATAGAGTGAACACGGATTGAAATAACATAATAACATTAAATTATAACTGTGATAAATAGTAGAGAACACTTGTACTGAAAATTTCCAGAAATTTTCTTTTACAAAAAAAAAATCATGTAACTAATGAGTATTATTTTAAGCATGTATATCTTTGCTTCACAGCACACGTATTATTGCAAAATATTGCAAAATTACGTTTCAACTTTTTTCAATTTTAAGTACCTGCATTGAATTCAAAAGCGTACTTTTGAAAAGTTTCAATTTATATATAATTTAGACTGAATATAAATACTCCGAAAAACAATCTTCTCAATATAAAAAAAATAATACTGCTCAAAATATTGACTTTTAAATTGTATTTATTGATACGATTAAAATGAAGTATCGCAAATTTTCACGCTTTGAAAATATCTGATGAATTCTTTTCTCTTTAAGGTACTAGTACACTAATAAGTAGCTAAATTTTAATCGTAATACTTTCTTCAATTTTTTTTTTTCGCTTATTTTGTTATTTTATTTTATAAAATTTTGTTTCATATATAGTTGAAGAACATAAAACTATTTTTTCTATATTTATTTATATTTTTATAATTTTACAGAAGACGCCAAAGTTTTCTTCTTCAAAATTGTATTGTACAGAGTTATTCTTGAAAACGGCTTCTCTAAAACAAAAAATAAATATTTTTCGGTTTACTTCTTATATAATTTAGCGAAGTAAGAGTCGAAATTATGCGCGCACGCAAAGTGCTACAACTATCTAATTTTTTCGAATTTCTTCATAAAATTTCAGGAGATGATTTTTAAGTGTATGAGGAATCAAAATCTATAAAAAAAATCGATTTTTCGAAAAATTATTAGTGTACTAGTACTTCAATGATTAAATTCAAGATTTTCCCTTGTCAAATAAATTGCTATTGCTAATGAGTAACACAAATACCACAAAGATAAAAAAAAAATGTACCATCGTATCGACTTTAAAGACCCGCTACAATATTAAATGCACTCAAATGATTATTTGAGATGGCAGTATAATACATCATTACAATGACTATTATTTTGGTTGACTGGATCACTGATCATTTCGGATCAATAAAAGTACTCTTAAAAAATATCAATTTTCATTGATTCCTCAAGTCGTCTAGCTATTCTGACATCCACATAATCATCTGCATAAACGCTTTATTTTTCATATTTTGTTATGTGTATATTATTTGTTTTAGGTATGACTATGAATAACGAATGTCGATTCTAAGTCCCATAGTTTTCATTATTTTTATCATACCATGAAATACTTCTTTGAAGATAGACTGTAAAAATTGATACAATGTCTATTGTCAGAGCTGATCAAAACATATATGCTTCAAAATGAAATTCCAAGAGAGAGCGTATTAATATAATTTTATTATTATTTTGAATATGATGTCCATCCAAACATTTATCAATAAGTTATCTGATGATAAACCATTATGAATCAGTCACATCATTTTCTGGATTTGTTGTAAAATCGCAGGCAAACATTCAAATTCAATCAGCGTATCATCAGCTTCAACCTTTCTCTATTTATCACCGAGTGAACACTTCATGATGTGACTCCTCGTCAACTGAACGCTTATGATAAAAAAATACTCTTACAGCATGTTCCTTTCATCAGTAGACTCACAATGACGAATTATCGCCAGGTCGTAATAATATGAGGAATCATCAACCAGAACATGGTTTATTATGCTCTTTGCCTCAATTTTATAATGACATTATTGCGGACTGTGATTTTATCATCGTAGATTTTACTTACTTGTTCAACATTATTTGTTTCGGTTTCTTACAATAATTCATTGCGGAAATTGTTGTTTCCTTTCTAGCTGGGGAAACAAGAAATATACGTTTTAAAATACTTTATACTAATCAATTATTAAACAGTGAAATTCCTTGGGATACGTCTTCAAGACAAAAAAATAGTGACAAATTTCGAAAAAGTCATACAAATTGCTGGACACATATATACTAACATACCCGGTTCAGAAAAAGTGATGAAAATTTTCAAAAAAGTGAAGGGTCGACGTGATCTTGTGTTCCCTAAAATATGCCAGTTTTTACTTCGCTTGCCGAATAAGCATTAATATAATATTTATGTTCTATCTCGTTTGTTCCGTAATTTGACTATTTCGTCGCACTAAAATATTCGCCAAAAATTTTTGGGCCGCAGTTTTACCGTACCTATATTAAAATAAAATTTGTACATAACTATATTTGGACCGCTATTTGAATATACCCCTTTGACTCGTGTTGTAACCTCATAAATATATTACGATTTACAAGTTTACAAGCTTAAAAATAAGAATAAAAAAGTACATGAGTAGCATCAAATCTTATCTGTGTTTACAAGCTGGAATTGAAAAATAAGCTTTATTTTTATTTCGTTAGGGAAACATTATAACAAAAATTCACATTTGATTTGAAATGTTTTGTTTTTCAACCAAAGTACCTTAAATAATCATATAGAAATGAGTACCATATGTAAATAATACTAGAGGATGAAGTGAATGTATGCATTTCTGAATTTAACCCTTGGCCAACACACTGGGGTCTTTCGTGACGAGCCTTTTTACGTAAAACCGGTCATTCCTCAAAATTCTTTGCAAATTTTATTTTTTTTAACAAATTAAATTTAAAAATTTTTGCATCGCACTAATATTGTCTTAAATAGGGGTAGTTAATGTACAACTGTGAATTTTTTTACGATGAAAAACACTTTAGTTTACTTAGAATAAACAATTAAGTAGCTGGGGTCAAAAACGTCCCAGTGTGTCGGCTAAGGGTTAAGTCTATTATATAATTCACCTATTGACACATTTCTGATGAATTGTCCATTTCAAATATCATCATCATATATATGTGTATTATGAAACTTCCATATATATACATACATTTGACATTCATCATGAAATATTGTTTAAAGAAATTAATCTGCAAATTAATTCATACACATGACGAATGAGATGTACTGAACATTGATGAAAAAAAAATAATTTCCAATTTGTAGGTTATGTTTATAGCAGTCACGAGAACAAAATTTAATTTAAGGAATTAAACATGTTTTAATGTAAATTTATCAGACTATATTTTTCTTACAATTTTTTTAACTTATTTCATACATTCGCAATAAAAGTTTGTATGTACATTAGCTGGATGTTTAAGTTTTAGACGATTTTTTCTTTTGTTTGTCCTATCTGAAAATCTGATGATTTATGATGAAAAAAAAAAATATTCTCGCACAAGAAAAAATTATTAATCGATTGGGGAATGCGTCCATTTGAAATATCGATTTCGCATATAAATAACACGGGAAAAGGTTTTTTTTCGGCTTCAACTCGGTTTTTCTGTATCTAAAAAATTTTTTTGGAAAAAATACATACACAAATTTTGTAGGGTATTAAAATTGCTACAAAAATTTCTGTAGCGCAAACACTCTTCGACTGATAGTTTTTGACTTGCAGAGTCGGAAAAAAGTTAGTCATAATTGACCACAAATTTTCTTTAAACTAGAATTCATTGATCTGACATTAGTTATTATCGTATATAATGAACGCTATAAAGTTGTTAAATTAATAATTTTAGAATCATTCCTAATTTTACAAACAGAATTTTTATAAATCATATATGCATGAAAATGTGAATTTCGATTCATTAGTGTTATGATTTCCTAGTTATTATTGATTAAAATTTATATTCATTTCTTAAAAATGAATAGTAGTTTCTGAAATCAACAATGTAATTGCTTTATTGCGATCACAGTAAAATAATAATTAATGGCAATTCAATAAATTCCAGTTTTAGTAAATTCGTTGTCAATTTTAACCGACTTTCATCTTTCCAGCTCTACAACTCAAAAACTGTTGGTCGGAGAGAGCGTTTGAGCAAAAATACTTTTTGATAGCAAATTTAATGTCCTACAAAAGCTGTGTATTTATTTTTCTCAAAAAATTTTCTTGGTTACCGGAAAACCGAGTTGAAACTAAAAAAAATATTTGCTCGTGTTATTTATTTGTGAAATCGAATTCTCGATAAAACGCATTACCAAAATTTCGTATTTTTTCTTGTGCAAGAATTTTATTTTTTCATCGTAAAGCGTCGTATTTTCAGGTAGGACAAATAAAAAAAAACCTGAAACTGAAACACCGTAATGTACATGTTTGAAATAGTGATAATGTTGATTCTCTCATCTCGATTATATTTTTGTCCCATTAAATTCTTTGTTTGACAAACTATGTGTTGATTTATGTAGTGAAAGAGAAACCTTGATTGAAATATTGTCTGGTTTCTCGATACACAGATACCATAAAAGTACGGAATTGTAGAAATAAAGTATTACCAGTTTACCTTCATCGTTGTTTATTTTAATAAAAGGATTCAATTTAATATTTAATGATATCATCACAACATTTTTTTCATTCATAATTATTCAAAAAATCTTAAAAAACCTAAGAAATCGTTGGATAAAATAGCTATGAATGCAATAATTATAAATAGATGAAAAGAAAAAGAAATTATTCAATGGATTCTTTTACTTCCCAAATATCTGAATACATTAATTTTCTCTCCCCAATTCAATGATTTGATTGACAATTATTCATCAATACAGATGAAATTTCCTTTTTGTTTTCTCACCCATTAACTAATTAAATAAGATGAAAGTCTCATTTCACGAATTATTACAGCGGAAACATTTTGCCTTTCATGCTCTCGTTTCAAAAAATTTCACTTGAGCGTGAAAAAAAGCATTCTATACTTACAATAATAATTATAAATTTTTAATTTAAATTTATTTTCCATACCAATATATAAGCTTTGAATCGTGAATATTAATCAAAACAATAAAATTTGTGTTTGCAAACGATTAGAACTTTAATTAATCCAGTTGTTCAAAAACAAACATAACCCGAAATATAATTCCCTAATAGACTTTATTATTTACATACTACGCATAGTTGTATTCATTTGTTTACTATCGCAATGATTTTATGATTATTTTTTATTCATTATGATACCTGCAGGTAAATGGAAATTGTTGTTAGAAATAAATAGGAATTAAAAAAAAAGAACGGGAATAATAATGGAGTGTTATGGCCGGTTGCACCGCGAGAGAATTCCGTTCGATGGTCACGCAAGAAATAATTCTTGATTTAGATTAATTCAAGTAAATTATTTGATTTGAGATGGGAAACTCTACTACTATGTACATATCTGCATGTTTTAACCATATTTGTATCTATGGGCTTTATGACCTGATCCGAATCCAATTTATCTATGAATATATATTATCATAACCTATTTTCACATTTAGATGAATGAAAAAAAAAATAGTCAAACAATTCTGTATTCAATATAAATAACATTTATTAAAACCAAATATAAGATAGTTGATTTATCATATTTGTTAATAAATAATGATTACCTTGATAGAAAATGGGTTCAACTGTAGTAGAATGCTTAAATTTCGATGAATGATGAATAGAATATTAACAAAGGTTATGAATAGTACAGGTATAACCTTAAAATTAAAACTTGAATATTTCTAAAATTATAATTCACCTAACACATACACACAAAATATTTTTATTAATAACAAAACTGACACACACCAATATATATCACATATATATAATATTGAATATTTAGATCTGTCAATTTGGGCGAGAAACAAATACTTTATAAGCGCAAAACACACGAGTAAAGTACAGATCAGAAGTCAGAACTGCGACTCATGCGAGTATAACCTTCTCATTGGATAGTTGTATGAAAACTCGTTCAAATTCGTTGCTCTTGCTTCGTAAGTTTCTTGACAATATATGTTAACTGTATATATGTAGTATAGTGTGTTAACAGTGTACGTGTGTGAGTGCTGTACAAGTCCACACTCCCCCAGTTGCAAACAAAATCGTTATGTTTATATGATGTACTAACATACGCCATCAAATGAATTCGTCTACCTTCTTTTCCTACATATGTGCCTTATTTGTGACAAATAATTTCAAATTTCGTCTTCATATTTTATACTAATCACCAGTAATTAATAAATAATATATATAATTATGGATAGCATCATGATCGAGTGTTTTTTAAAAACTAACTGGTATTCATGCTGAAGATTGTTAAATTTATTAATTTGAAATTCAAAATGAAACGGGAATATTATATACCATTTTTGTATGCCAAAGCGCCATCTAAGACCACATGAAACTATACAGTGTGCCAGCGAATCGGCGAAGGAGGCCTCTGATGTGTCAATTCGGCTATAGTTATGTTTCATATACTGATAGAATGGAAATATGTGTGAGTAAAGGCCTTTTCTTCTTCGTCATGGCGTGTATGTATAAAATCATACCAGAGGTATAAATACACACGACACACGTCTCACACACACTTTGACATCATGCGAACACACAGTAATATCCGGCCACGTAAATTGTACCTTAAAAAATTTTTGTCTGTATGATTTATTAAGACCGGTATACTTTAGCATTTTCTCAAGAGTGCTAATTGTGAATTAGTCCATTCAACTAATTACATTTGCTTATCGTAGAAAACTTATCGCAATCTTCAATTAAATGTATCATAGATAAATAATATTGTATATAAAATAGATTTACAAGCAATGATGAATTTGAAGACGTGGTCTCTTGTTATCTCATTATTGTCGACAATTTTACTTGTGGATGGTGTTGAATTAACCTTTGAATTACCGGACAATGCCAAAGAATGTTTCTATCAAATTATTGAAAAAAATGTTTCAGCTACACTTGAATTTCAAGTAAGATTTTTATATATCATAGCATTATTTATATCATTTTTTTAATATTTTTGTGTATATAGACATAATTGAATTTGTTATTTTCCAGGTTGTAACTGGTGGTCAATATGACATTGATGTCATATTGGAAGCACCGAATAAAAAGATTATTTATAATCAAGTTAAACAACAGTTCCATTCGTTTTCATTTACTGCGCCAATGACTGGAGAATACAAAGCATGTTTTAGCAACGAATTTTCAACGTTTTCACATAAAATTGTTTATATGGATTTTCAAGTTGGCGATGAATTCGCGTTCCCAGGTCTTGAAGAACACGTAACTGTCATGACACAGGTTCGATATTAATTACAGATTTTATACCAATTATTCAAATCATATGAATATTTTAATTCTCATTATTGATTTTTCATTTTAAAAATGAAAATATTGACTTGCATTCAAAATTATTTTTTTAATCCTTAATATGTATTTGAAAGGAATGTTATTTATTTACTACAACTTTGTTATTACGGTATTCGCATAAAATACAGTAAGATATAATTCATTTCAAATTGTAAAGTCCAAACGTATTGAAGTTAATTGTAAAAAAAATTTCAATTTAACACAAATGTCGCGGATGAGTTACAAAATGGAGTAAAATTTAAATTCAAGTTAATTCTTATTATCAATTGAATTTATTTTATTATATCTCAATATTTCTAATCGATTAATTAATATTTGTTTAGATGGAGACATCTGCGCACGAAATACATAAAAATATGGTACGAATTGTTGATTATCAAACATCACACAGATTACGTGAAGCTCAAGGTCGCAAGCGTGCTGAAGATTTAAATGAACGTGTGTTGTGGGGATCAATTTTGGAAACAACTGCGATTCTTATAACAACCGTTGGCCAAGTGTTGGTATTAAAAAATTTCTTCACCGACCGAAAGCCATATCAACGACTTTAGTTATAATAACTCCTATACTAAAAGTAATGATAAGCTCAACGATAATAGCAATTATATCTTCAATTAATTGGATTACGTGTCATTGTCGAGTGTGGAATATCTATTTGCTTTCAAAGTGTGTGTAAGATTTATGTTTGTTTATTCCAATCCCCAAAAAATCTTTTATTCATTCAGAATCAATAGTTATGACTTATTATTAATAAATGAATTTATATATTGTAAATTTATAGTTTTGTTTTGCGTTCATTAATTGTGATCTATTGATAATTATATTGATATTGATAATAAATATCAAATTAACATTTTATTAGTTGCGTAAGTTTTACTTTTCTATTTTTTTTTATCGAAACCATAGATCTTGACTTTTAATTAAATTGTTAGTCATTGTTTGTATGAACTGTGAGGGAAATTATTGCGAGACAGATCTTAGATAACAAATAATACAATAATTGCATATAAAATGAAGGGGATTGTTGCCTGCCACTGCTACGAGCAGCTGAGGTGCAATAGATGGGTCATATTAGATGATTTAGGGATTAATTATTAATTGATACGTTAAACACACTGTTTCCTATTTATTGGTTAATCACTTATCCAGATCTTGAATTACAAGAATGAATCTTGATGTCGAATGAGTCTGTGGTAGTTCGTTAATGAAGTCACAATTTGACGATTAATAGTATTCACTTTGTACTTCACTCACTAAAACACACCGTTTTACTTGCACTAATATAGTTGAACTATATTATCATTAATAATTGATATAAAGATGGATGATTGAAGTTGAGTCCACGACAGTATCTAACAGTATTGTAGAATATACGAGGTTCGAAGTTAAGACAAGGTTTGTACAAAGGTTCTCAGATTTAGTATTAATTGAAGCTCATTCTAGTTTCAAATTAGTACTTTTACTTGATGCTGAGATCTTGATAGTTCAAGATTTGAAAAAGGACTGATATTAATGCTACGAAAGTCAAATGAGGACTGATTTTAGTGTAAAGGAAACGCAAAAATAAGGAAATGTCTTCATCAGCAAATTGACGCGTTCTCAAGATTCAGACATCTAGAGTCAGCTATTTGGGGAACATTTCGAATAGATGAAGATTTTTACAATTCGGCAAAACGCAAAAGGCAGATTTAAATGTCATTTGGGAAGAATGAAAAGAGAATGTTCCCAACGAAAATAAATAGTATAAGTTTTATACAAAATATTAACGTCATTCGAGATACGATGCTGCTCAAATGTTTTGAATACTGGCGCGTATGAGAGTTATTAACATTTTCCTACTTCGCAGGTTTCTACTTTTTCTGTGTGGCGGCCTCATTGACATGGTGGCGTGCGATAGGAACTAATTATGCAGGCAGAAATAGATACGTACGCCAGCTGGTGGATGTTATTAATGACAGGGATATAAAAATCGATAAGAAAGAAAACATTTTTAACGATAACAGTTATCTTATGGGTTTACAGAGCACTCAACCAAAAAATTATTTTGTTTTCGTATGTAATAGTCTGCCATCTGGTGGACAAAAGTGAACCATAAAATACGTCATCAATTAAATCATTAGCGAATAAACAAATAATAATTAACGAATAATGATAACTATCATAATAATAATTATAATAATTATAATAATAAAACAAATAATAAATTAATAAAAAAAATAAACAAATAATACAATAATAATATAATAATAAAACAAATAATAAAATAATAAAACAAATGATATAATATAATAATAATATAATGATAAAATAAATAATGAAATAATAAAACAAATAATATGATAATAATATAATAATATTTAATATAATAATATAATGATAATCATTATCATAAAAAATGTAATCATATTATATTCAAGCATAATAATAAAGTACAAACATAAAAGCGCACTGTTAAAATATTAATTTTAATAATTAATACTATAACTTTGGTATTATTTGTTTAACAAACTATATAAATTAATTACATTGTAAAAAAAAGTATGTAATCAGGAAGAAGATAGTGTTTTTGAGAGAATAAAAAATAAAAAAATATAAATGAATAAGTGCACAGCTTTAACATTATGTTAGGTCCTAGGGGCCCTTTCATTATTTTGTCACGC
>JAQQBR010001836.1:2513289-2526110 GCA_030347285.1 Microctonus hyperodae
CCATAGACTGAAAAATAAAATATGAAAAATTTACCAACATTTTTTTTGTTCTATATCTAATAACTATGTTAAAACTACTGCTCCTAAAAATTTTTTACTGAAAGATCTGAAAACTAGAATCTTCAAGCGTGAAAATCTTCTTTTTTTCAATTGGCGATACCGACCATTTTTCACTGAAATACAGCCCGTCAAAAATGACCAAAAAATTTGGAGTGTTTTTTGGGTCCCTTAATTTTTGCAACTAGTCTATTCCATTTATACTGATCAAATTGCATTGTAGAGAACGATTCGAATATTAATGTAATACTTTAACAAATCATCTCCCATGTATTTATAATATATAATAAAAAACCTAAAAAATACATGGTAAAGAAAAAGCTTTGATTAATAGGAGGATCTATGCATTAATTAGAAAAAAATTCCAAATTGAATCATTATTTACATAAATTCAACAGCCTCTTTAAGAGATGCATAACATCGTTTATTGGAATATTATCAATGTTATTGGAAATGGAAAACTAAAATATTCCCTTCAACTTGAACAATTCTTTCATTAATGGTTTTGGATCATCAACTTTTTAGTGTTCGACCCACTGCCTAATACTTTCCATCACAATAGTAATAAATATATTTTGATATTTTGTTTAAATTATTTCAAATTGTTATTTATTAATTTTTGGTGAAAGTCCGAGGGATTTTCTTTAAAGAAAAAAGTTGACGTTAAATTGCCACAAACGTTAAAGAAAAAGTCAATATTCGAATAATTATTATAGTTTACACGGTATAATAGAAAAGTTTATTATCTATTGAAAAAAAATTCCAAATTTATTCTTCATTTTCTGTAAATACAATTCTATTGTTGAACAAACAAAATTTTTCATTTGTTATTTTTGTCGGAAAGTAGAAGGTATTTTGTAAATATGAATAAATATTTTACGGTAATATAATAGTATATTGTGCAACGAGGGATGAATGACTGTGTTTTTTGACGAGTGTGATTGCCATTCGTCGAAAAACACCTTCCTCCTAAAGTGCACATTATATTTTTTTCAATAAGTACACAAAAATGGCTACTTTGTGAGCGTAATTTTTGATGATAACATGGCTTTTTTCCTGTAGATAAAGTAACTGTGGTTTTCCCTTCTTTCCGGTTTGAAACATAACGCAAAAAAAAACGAACGAATAAATATAAGAAATTCGCGTACTCTGATTGGTCGATTCTCTAAACTCCCTCTCATGTCATGTTATTTTATACCAGAGATAAGATGTATCAGTTATTCTGTCAGTATCGGAAAAAAACTTATATTATCACCGTAAATGACGCGAGAAAAGTTGCCATATTCGTGCACGTACGGGGAATATAATTATAATTATCAGTGTTGATGATTTTTTTCTTCCCTCTACACTTCTATTTTTATTCCTTGTTACTAATTTTTCTTGTAGTATTTTCTCATTTTTCTTATTATTAAATAATAAATAGTTTCAATATCAGTAATTTAATATCTCTTAACTCCTTTTGTAATCTCTCACGATTTATTGTTTAATTTTCTCCTGTAATTTTTCTATGTACTCCAAATATATATTTACACATTTAGGAAAAAAACGGAGCTCAGTCGAGAGCGCGACGAGCCCGGCCGAAAAGGAAAGATGACAAGCTTGCAAAATTATGGATTAACCTAAAAATATTATAAATAAATATAAAAAAAAAATACAATGTGGGTATTAACTTTTTTCTCTGGTGCTTGCTATTGTTTGATATTGTATTGATAATTTTTTTAGCGATTTACGCTTTCAAACTCACTTAGAAAATACAGTAATTGACCCCATTATTATTTTAGTACAGATCATGAAAAAATTATGAACAGTTTTTTTTTCGAAATCTTTGAGATATAGAATTTTGGAAATTATTATTTCGAAAAGATAGTTGAAGAACAAAAAATATTTTTACTCATTGAATATACATTTTTTATAATTTTTCAAATTTTTTTTTCGAAAATAAGATATATTAAAAAAAATTGTTTATAACCATTAAACAAACGTTGTTGGTTAATAACCTGGTCGAAATAGCAAGAAAAGCATCATTAATAGAACCGCAATTTTTTTTTAGTCAGAGAAAATTACTCCGTTTAAAGAAATTGTTTTGACGTGATATTGTGCTGGATTTTTCTGAATTTTCAATTAATCTAAATTGTATAAAAATCTATTTTTTTCGTAAATAAAGATGAAAATTTAAACATATCAGAGAAGTGATTATTTTAGTGAAACTTCTGAGGAGGAGCGTGATTTTCGTATCATGCTTTTATGCGAATTAGTTTAGGAGTTATTAATTAGTTCATACAAAAAATTATTTTTCGGTTTTGTAATGGCTCGAGGAGTTACTATGCGGTTGCATGTACATAACTGCACACACCGATAATTTTTTTTTTGTTAATAATTAAATACCTCAAAATCTATTCAAAACAGAATCACAGTTTTCCATATAGATTTCTCAATGATCGCCTCGTTGATATCTATAACTTATTATCTTCATTTACGAAGACATACATTTTTGAATAATTTGAATTGATTAAATAAATTAGATCTAATTGAAAAAAAAATTAAATTTGCTCAATGAATGCTTTTCATTTGCTGTTTCAATGCAGACTATAATTAATGAACTGAAAATGTAAATAATAAATCGCTTGTTCAGCTCTCATCCGCTTTTTACGTATTAATTTTTTTTTTGCACGGTTTAACATTCTTGTAAATTTTTATTTATCGAAAGTAAAAATGATTGTTTTTACTAATATCCAAATATTTGATTTTATATAAAATAATTTATGAAGTTGATGATTAAATGTATTTCTAAGATCTTAATGAGATTCTTTATTTATTATTTATTTATTAAATAAGCGTTTGTGCGAATTATTTATGATATTGTTTAAATTTCATCTCGCTTGAATGTTAATTCATATTTAAACTTTTTGAATTATTTTCATATAGTCTTATTTTTATTATTTACAGATGATGAAGGCATTGCTGAGTCAGGAATGTGAAATAATATTCGCAAATGAGTAAAAAAAATTGCGCATATTCAATAATTTAGTTAAACAAATAAAAGTACGGTAATCATGCCTCTCTTCCTATTATCTCATCATTAGTTAATTTTTTAGGTTAGATCGTTTGTTTTTTTATGTATGTATAAATATATATTTTAAAAACACGTGCAAAATAATTTATATCAATTATTATACATGTAAACTTGTATGTTTACACAGTCCATTTTTATTAGGCGTGACTGACACAAAATTCGTCCGTCCAAATATTTGAAGAAAAGATAAAGTATATGTATATGCCGAAGACATAAAAATGATGAGAATAATGCAAAATCAAATATGTAGATCTTTTGTACATGATTTTATAATCTTGTAAGTTTGTACTTAAAATTTTTGCATTTTTTGAACGCTTTCTGGTGCATTTTTATTTTATTTATTTTTATTAATGAGATCATGGTAGACAAAAATGAACAAAAATTGTAATCAGTCCAAAAATTGAAATGCCGTATTTACAGTATTATGGATATGATCAAAATTATCGATGAAGAATTAGAATTTAAAAATGATTTTTCGCTTTTTTGGCATTTCGTTGAGGCTATTTCTACTTAAAATTTATTTGATATTTGGAATGTCTGTACTCGGTTGCAATTTATGCACTCATTATTTAGGTAAAATATTAATTCAATTCAAAAAGTAAATTTTAAGAATTAAAACTATACCAAGATGTTGGAGATTTTTGGATTTTGTCATGGGATTGTTGCATTTATGTGAGTAAAGTATGATTTCAGGGGATATTTTTTCAATTATTAAGCATCGAAACTAGTTAATTAAAACTATTTTTCTTTTTTTTTTCTTTCCTAATGCACGCATTGAGTTATAGATTCATTAGATTTGCAACTATCTCTTCAATTATCCTTCAATATATACACAATAAATCAAATATCATTCAAATTACAGTCAATTATTCATCAGAAGTCGTGTGCTCCAATATATTACTGTATGAATCGTAAAAATTATTCAATTATTTATTTCTGGAATATTCTCGGCAACCTGACCTTTTGTTTAATTAAAATTACTTAGAGTTACACGAAGTAAAAAATTTCTACTGTGATCTTCTTAATAAAAATAAAAATAAGGATAAAAAACACATTTATGAGAAGTTCGTAAAAAATAAAATAAAACTAAAGGCTATTACATCATATCCGAATTTACATTGATAAGAATTAACAAAAAAGACCATAATATATTGTACATATCGAATTCTCCATGGCGAATTTATCAATAAGTTTAATTGTTTGATTTTCTTTTTTATTTTCCAAACATGATACTCTTGTTATTGTTATTGTACACTTAATTATTAACTATTTTACGCGACATCAATTTTTATCAATTGATATAGTTTTTTAAATAAAACATATCTATATATATGTGTATTATACATATGTAACAAGATTATTTGTTTATTGTGCCAATGCTGTTAATATATATGTATGTATATATACATATATCAGGCACAATAAAAAACTTATATACAAAATTATAAGTAGCTTATTGTACACACAATGAAACTCTAATTGAATCTCTACTATTATTATTGATTATAATATTATATATCGTTATTTTGTTGGCGCCGTTAATTTTTAATTTTTTTTTTTTCGTGTTTATTCCTCATGTAAAAGAAAATTATGATTAAATATGTAAACAGTTTATACTCTCTTCTCTATTTTATGTTATAAATTTTAAGTCTCTGTGATATAAATTCTGAAACGATCAAACAATTTGGTTATCTATATGTAAGTGTTTTATCTGAATACGGCGGGAATTTTTGGAAGAGTTTGTATTTTTTTTGTATACTAATTGATTTACAATTGATGAAATAAAAATTTGATTAATAGTAATGTTGAATGTTTATCAATGATTAATTTATTATTTCTATGTATTTTTCATTATTCGGTTATTAAATGATTCGAAAGTAATGTTTACAATCACGAACAATCTTTCTCTACAAATAAAAGTTTAATATTATTCAATTTTATATGTTATGTGTGTTTCATTACTAATCGGCGGCAATCGCGTGGCATCCGAGAATAACCGAAGGAAGACGAAATTTATTTATATGCTCTCACACCTAACCTAAAAGTTGTTTTTGTATACGTGTTAATTATTTACACAATGATAAATATCGGGTTCAATAATTTAAAACAGTATCATAAAACGTGAAGTTCATTTAAAATATGGTGCGTGTTACATTTTTACATCCCGATTTAGGTATTGGTGGAGCTGAGAGGTTAATCGTTGATGCCGCATTAGCTTTAAAAAAATCTGCACACGATGTAAATATCGTAACTACTTATTATGATCCAGAGAGATGTTTTGTTGAAACAAAAGATGGTACATTGTCAGTTATTGTTGTTGGTAATTGGTTACCGCGACATATTTTTGGCAAATTTTATGCATTGTGTGCGTATATTCGCATGGTAAGTCAATTATTTGGCAATAATAACCTTAAAATTTTTCATTTTTTCGCAATAAAACATTTAAAATGCATAAAAGGAGTTTAAATTTTTGAAATTAGAAGACAGAAAATTAATTAAAATAATTTTGCTTAATTTCAGATTTACGCAGCATTTTGTATTTTTTTCATTGACAAGCATCCTGACATTGTCGTGTGTGATTTAGTTTCAATTTGCATTCCAATATTAAAGTTATTCATTCGTCACACAATATTTTATTGTCATCATCCAGATCAATTGTTAACATTACCTGGTGGTCGATTAAAGTCCATCTACCGTTTGCCATTAAATTATCTTGAGGAAATTACAACTGGGCAAGCCGACAAAATATTTGTAAATAGCTATTACACAGCGGAGGTATTCAAAAATACATTTAAACGATTGTCTGTTCAACCAGAAATTTTATATCCATCCATTCATACGAATTTCTTCGATTCAATTGATATTCCATCCTTAGAAAACACTTTAGGGAATAAAAAATTACCAGAAGATGCTATAATTTTATTGTCCATTAATCGTTATGAACGGAAGAAAAATTTATCCCTCGCAATTAATTCACTTTTTGCTCTCAGTAATTTATTGACTGAAGATGAATTTAATCGAACGTATTTAATTATGATTGGTGGTTACGATACACGTGTTCAAGAAAATGTTGAACATTATGAGGAATTAATTAAACTTGCGGATGAATTAAAAATAAGTGATAAAATTATTTTTTTACGTTCACCATCGGACCATGATAAAATTTCATTGTTAAAACATTGTACGTTGCTGATTTATACACCGCCCAATGAACATTTTGGAATTGTACCACTTGAAGCGATGTATTTAAGAAAACCAGTAATTGCACACGATTCTGGTGGTCCCCAAGAGACAATTATCAATAATACTACCGGATATTTAATTCCAGAATCATCTGCGGAAGCGTTTGCTGAGAAAATTTCCGTATTAATTAAAGACAAGTCATTGAGAGATAAATTCGGTAATGCCGGACGTGATAGAGTTATTCGTACTTTTAGTTTTGAGGCATTTATGGATCAATTAAACAATACTGTTATAAAATTGATTGAATGATGATTAATTATAACTAATATTAAACTAAAATATTTTATCTTTTCATATATGTAAATTAAATTGTATTTACTCATACATAAAGAGTTATGTCGAATTGTAATAAAGTTTTGTCTTATTTTTTGAAGGTATGTTAAATTAAATATTACTTTAATTTAGTTATTAAATGTACAGTATTATTTTCCATCAATATATTCTTAAAAATCTGTTTCGAAATATATCTTTCAAGAAGTAGATAAAGAAACAAATTATTATTAGTGATAGCATTTTTCGCATGAAGTCATAGAAGTTAGTAAATTGATTAAATATAAATAATTTTATATTCAACATCACATAATAATAGGCATTGTTCATACGTAAAAAATTTCTTATTAAATCCTATATTTGTTTTATTTTTTTTTTTTCATGTTTTTTGAAATGACGTATTCAAATATTAATTACTCTATTTATTTATCAACTTGTAACATTTATTCGTATGGTTATTTCTTTGTTGTGCTTCTTCGACATGTGTTTCGATAAGTCTTTCTCAAGCTGAAAAAAAATCATTATTTATCATATCATTTATTTTATAATGTAAAATATACCTAATAAACTCACATCATTTTGGAGTTCTTGAGTCCGTCGAGTAATAACTTCAAGTATTGGTTGAAGATTGCGCTTCTCAATTGCAATTTCATCTCGTTTAACTATTGTCGCCTTTTGTTTCGCTATAATTTTATCAACAGTCAGGAGTTTTTGTTTCAACGTGGCAGTAAGTTCATCTAAATATCTAACGAAAAAAATTCCACCATCATTCAAATTCTATTTTGAACTAATTCAATCGAGTTATTATTATCACAAAGTGATAATGTTACCTTGGAAAATGTTTTATATTGTACAGATGTTGTACTTTACTATCCAAAACTTCTGACAAAATAATTTGAACATTATCTAACATATTCTGTGTACTTTCAGCAGTGGAAAATTGTAATACATCTTTTTCATCCTGCATCCGACTCATACTCAGTAAATTATTGCTACCATCATTTTTTAATTCAAATAAACGCAATTTCAAAAATGCTTCGAGCTTAAAAATAAACATAATTTTAAATAATTACTCATTAATAATACGACGGTAAAATATATAAATGATTAATAATAACCTCTAATAATTGATCAATAAAGTCATTTCTTGTTTGTGGATTGTCGATTATTGTTAGAGCTTCATTTCCGGTTGCGTTTCCACCTTCATGACCAGCAGCTTCAACGACAATACCAGACTCTTCCAATGATAAATTGTAGTCAATATCGTTATTATCATACATGTTAGCTTCTATTGCATCAACATCACCCCAATTAATATCATTGCCATCTCCCATTTCAATATTTTCACCAAAATCGATTTCATTCTCAACATCAAAGTCAATTTCACCATCATTTTGTTGCGAATTATGTTTTTCGTCTTCGATATTTGTATGGAATGCTGGTGGAGTTATTGTTAACGGTGGTTCACCATAAGTCCATTCATATATTGTTGTATTTCCTTTATCTGTAATTTTATCTCTTAATTGTAAAGAAATAGTTTTCCCTTATCAATGAATTTTATTTTTTTAATAATTTCAAGTAAATTTCGAATGACTCTTAATTTACTTGAAACTTTGAACGGTAGTTTTCACTTGATATAATGAGTGTTTATTAATTTTTATGTATATAAATAAATAAATGTTATCTATTAATGTAGATATTAAGTGAGACGCATATTCAAAAAGAAACGGAAAATTTTGTTTGAGATTTATGAATTTTGATGAACGATAGGTTGTGTTATGGGTATTAAAAAAAAAATGATTTCTTACCAATTATATATTGAATCATTGGAACACATCCACCATCGTGTGCTCGACCGAGAGTTAATTCAACAAATGCAGCATAAAATTCTACAACTTTATCAAGATTCATTGTTTTCTTGACAATTCTATCATAAATATCTGGTAAATCAACAATTCTTTCGTATAATTCTTTTTTTATATTATTCGTATTTCCAGTGATTCCCAGTTGTTTACATAAATTATTGAACTCTGATCTGACAATATTCTCAGATTTCATCAATTCAACCTTTTTTTTCTCACATTCCTGCAATAACATTCAATTTATTTTTTTATTAATAGTTAAACTCTCATTTTGAATAATTGAATATTTTTTTCTAATACTTACAATTTCTCTCTGTGTGAATTTTTCAATTTGATTTTTCAAACTTGGAATTTCATATCGGTTGTTATTGAATAACATTTGTCCTATTTCAGATAAATATAAATTATTTTTTTCATATAAATTAATTATTTCCTGCCAATCCTTCATTCGTTGTGAGCCATAACGACCAAAAAAATTTTTAGAATCCGCTTCAGTTTCTTTCAATATTTCCACAATTTTTTTACAATGAAAATAATTTATATCTATAATACAATAAATAAATATAAATAATTGTTGTACCAGTTATAATTGAAATAAATGAAGATACTAACAAGTTCCAGATAATAATTTTGCTATTTCTTCATGCACTGGCATGTCTTGAATAGCATTATTTATTTTTGTTCTGATATTAAGAATTTTTGTTTGCCTCTCGCGATCATCTCGACTTATTTCGTTACGATTTTTTAACCAATCCACCAAGTTTCCAAGTTGAATGATAATAGTTTCCTGCATTATAAATGACAAAATCAGTTAAATAATTCATGCATTTCATTTTTTAAATTATCACAATGTAAATGAATATATAGACTGGATTTCCTGATAAATTTTAAGCTAAAAAGTTCCAAAAAATATGACAGAAGAAATTGATTAGATTAATTACTGAATCGTCAGTATTTATTAATTTTAATTTTAAAAATCAAAATTATTTGACGTTTTACTTTAAATACATATTTTAGTTTGCAAATGTAAAAAAAAAAATAGAAAAATCCAATTTACCCCCATCTTTTCAAGTTGTGATGTATCAACAATTGGATTTGCTTATTGTTAATAATTTTATTTATTAATTGAGGCTTGAAAATCGATATAAAGGTAACAGCTGTTTATTGTTTTTTTTTGTTTAAAGTGCTCCCTGCGTGTTTCGCGCAATCTTGCACAAAGATCCTTATTCTGAGTTTTAGCCTTAGATTATTTGTTTGGTTCTTTCAAAAGTTTATCAAATATTCTCAGTTAAAGTTCTCAGTTCTCTTTTTTCAACCAATTCTACACGCAATCTGGTTTAGTGGTCCTTTGAGGTTATAATCACTTCTGATGTCATATATTTACTACAGTCAAAAGCCGACTCTCACACATACCCATAGCTACATCTGACGGAGGATATGTAATCTATTCGTGTGCTTCTTGATGAGTTCAAATACAATGGTTTCCTTGCATCTCTTGATATTCCAATATCCATATATTCAAACTATTAAAGGTAATGGAAAAAAGGAAGAGAAATCATATTTATCTGTAGCAGATTATTTGGAATTTCTAGAAATTATGATTTTGAATATTGAATCAATTTAAAATAATGAATGAATTCAATACAATATCAAGTCAATATTTCATATAATTGATATTTTACAAATTAAAATGAAATATTAAAGATTGATTGGGTCAATAGTACGACTATAATAATAGAGCAATGAAGACAAACTATCGGTAATTTCATTAATAGGTAATTGGGTGAAAAAATAAATATTCATATAATTGAATTATCAATTTGCACTAATTGTTAAATTGCTCTCGAAACAAATTTAATTTTCAATTTTTAATTTCAACATACCAAGTCGTGAATTAAAAAAAATGAAATTATTATACTCAATTTAGTCAGTAATTTTCTCAAGAGTTTCGATCTCAATAAAATAATTATGTCTCGAATTTCACTCAATATTTTTCTCATCGGATTTAATAAGAGTCTCTGTTGATGATGAAAAATAATTCAGTACTGATATAATACATGTGTTTTCATAGGTTCGGCAGATTCTGACGATCATTTTTATAAAGGTAAATATGCAAAATGATGAAATTATGAAACCAATAGCTATAATCCATGATAGAGGATTTTCCAGAGGCAATTCTCAACTGGTGCACATGAAATTGGACATTTGTAAGAAAATAATCCTTCCAGAAAACTTGAATTGTGGTAAAAATAATAAATTCATTTGTATGTTTATGAATTATATAGGATGACTGTGTTACACGATAAACCATTATATTTCATACAAGATGGGAAAAATGTTGGATATATCATGAAACGAAGCAGGAGACGGTGCAAAGAATGTAATTTATCATGGAGTCCAACATCTGAAGATACTCTTCGTTTATTTTTTAGGTAAATTTGTTTTCATCATTACACTTATATTTTATTTTCTATAATTTTGTTATTTAGTGATAACTGACTCTTTAAAAAAATCTGCTATTGTAAACTGCAATATGAAGAACATCATCAAGATTGAAATTATCATGAATGTGAAAACATTCAAAAAATATTCGAATGAGATTTTGGAAAAATCAGTTCTATCAATTGCCATAAATGCGATGAACAGCCGATGAATAATTTGAATAATTTCAAGATGTATGAATTAATGCACAAAAGACTAAAGGCTATTAGCATCATATTTATATCTCTTTCAGAAAAATGTTCTCGTGTCAATTTTTTTTAAGCTATGATCATGACAATAAAGATTTTCAAACCCAGGATGTTTGAACGACAATTTTTTTTTTATCAATGCACTTTTTCAGCTTAAGACTTTATTTTTCTGATAAAATTGATTTTTGTCCTAGTTCATATTACTCTCAACTGATAAAATAATGATTTCAGTTCTCCCAATTGCTGTGCGCTCATTAATAAACCACGATCACTTCTTCCACCAGGATGTTATCAAACGTTGACATCAGACGAACAATGTCATTGTTATATGGATATAAGTCAGCAGTGAGTATAAAACAATGAATCATCAATATTTTTCGAATACTCTAATTATCACTTTTCAATTCATGTTTGCATTCGTTTATTCAAGACAAATTCCCCAGGAGCTTTCGATGACTTTTGTAAATCTCCCTTGAAATGCAAGAGTTGGCTTTGGAAGTATTCTGAAACCGTGATTCCTATGGATGGGACAGCGTGTGGCGATAAAAAAGTCAATCAAACAACAAATAATAAGCATTATCCATTAGAACATTTTGATTCATATATATATTTCATTTGAATAAATATCAAATTGATTTTTCTTATTTTGCGCAGGTTTGCTGGGATAAGGAATGTGTGAATATCGATGTATCCAATGATGCTGATTTTCATAATTAATAATGTCATTCATTATATTAATTAACGCTATGATGAACCTATTGTATGAAATGAAGAAAAAAAGAGTTTTTTTTTTCTTTTAATGAATCGATTGAAATTGATATGTTGAAAAATCAAATCTATATCCAAGAACTTTCAAAATTTTTACGGTATATAAAGTTAATAATAAAATGAAATAAAAACAGCATATGATTCATTGACTACTAATGTGTAAAAAACTAATAACAAACGAAAAATATTAATATAAAAGTATTAACCCATTGAATTTTACTTTATTCATTTTTTTCTAAATTTTCAATGATAACTTAAATTTAAGTTAGGTACTTTTTTTCGTACAAAATGAGAAGTTTTCATTGTTTATGAAATGTTTCTGAAACAAATTACAAAAATGATTCCGTGCGCTCTGACTAGATAATATTGTTTCCTTTTACATAAAATGAATGATTTAACATGAATATATTCATATTTCGATTTCGTTAAAAATTATATGTCATCAAATATCGTTACCATACTTTGGAATGTTTGATGTCAATTGATGACAATTTGATGACGCAAAATTGACGTTCTGACGCAAATATGACTACATAATATTTTTCATGTCTCATTTAATTAAACATGAGTATAATAGAATGCTACTTAACATATTTATCAATCAAATATTGATTTTTTGATATCACTTTAGCATAAAAACTTCAGTATAAATATAACATTTATTTAACCCTCATACACAAGATACAAAATATCTTTTACCACATCGTGAATCATTTATTTTTACTCATTACATGAATATTAATTCGTTTACGTAAATATTTCAGGATTCATTTACAGAAAATTATTTCGAATTCATCCATAGTTCTGAATTGTATGAAGATAACAAAAAACATAAAAAAATAATCGCAAACTCGATAA
>JAQQBR010001836.1:2720931-2733554 GCA_030347285.1 Microctonus hyperodae
TTGTTAGAATTTATTTTACCCCAACGACAAATTTCTCGCTCGGAAACAAACATTTCAATGAAAAAAGCGAAACCTTGTATAGTTGTATATCTATATATACCCTATCTTAAATTCTCATTTGTTTAATATTCCCCAAATTAGGCCCCGCCCCTAGGTAAAATCCCAATAATTACGATGTGTCACATACCGCCATCTACGTTTTTACTACTAAAGTTTTTCTACATAATTACCTCCGGGACCGGTCACCAGAGATTCTGTATTCCGTAATAGTTATACTTCTAAATGTCACTTTGTTATTCACAAGTAAACAATACCAATTACTGCTCATTAAATTTGTGAATATTTCCTTTTAGTTCTCACATTTAAATATTTCTTGTTGTGGAAGATTGTTAGTGATGAACAGAAGAAAGTGTTCCATTGGAATATTTAGAAATGAAGAATGTTCTGACGGAAAATTCATTGACTCCAATAAATTCTCCGATGAAGATCGCATTTCGATAAATATTAGAAGTGGTACATTTATTAATCGTATTTGCGGAAAACATGATAATGAATATCGTATTTCTTATACATGGAACCAACGAGTTTGTGCTGATCTATATAAAATTTATAAAATTGCAGTACAAAAATCATTAAGAGTAGTTACTCTTAAGTTTTATAATCAATATAAGATTAGTGTGCCTTCTATTGTACCAGGAAGTAAATTGTGTATTTCATGTTCGAAAAAAGTCTATGATGAATTGAAAAAAACTCAAAAAAGTGCATTGGTGTCGTCTAAGAACAATATATCTATTGAAAATGTCTCTGAAAATTTTGGTTATAATACATCTGAGGTTTTCGTACCATCTAACCTAGAAGCAACTCCACTAGTCACTCCAAGCTCATTTCTCACGCAGGAAAAATTATCATCTAATATGTCTGGAAATTCACAGCTATCGAATTCTACTCCTTCAACGTCTGAAATATGCAGTACTGCAAGTGAAACTTTTACTCCAAATGATGTTCATCTTGATCGCCTGAATAATGTCGCAAAAATTTTTAATTTATCACCCATAAGAACAAAAGATTTATATCGATCGAAAACTTACACTGAACAAAAATATTATGGAATAAAATCTAAATTACAAGCATGCTTCAACCATCTGACAGAAAATACTTTTGACACGACTAATGATAACGAATTGATGGTTGATGATGACCCAGAATTAACTGGAAGAGAAATGATAAAACAGTTAAAAAATAAATTTGATAATGTCAGTAAATCGTGTGAAAAATTACAAATTTTATCTGTCTTACCATCAAGTTGGTCAACTGAAAAAATTGTAAGTATTTTTGGAGCATCGAAATATATGGTAAAGAGTGCGAAACAAAAAGTGAATCAAGATGGAATCTTATTTATCCCTGATAAAAAAAAAGGTCATCATTTATCGAAGACCACTGAGGAAAAAATCCAAGAGTATTTTAGAAGTCAAGATGTTAGTAGAGAACTACCTGGGAAAAAAGACTACAAATCCATTTATGAAAATGGAAACCGGGTGCATAAACAAAAACGATTAATTTTGGGTAATCTTGCCGAGATATATCATTTGTTTAAAGAAAAATACCCAAATGAAAAAGTTGGTTTTTCAAAATTTGCAACCTTAAGACCACCTGAATGTGTTCTTGCGGGTGCATCAGGTACTCATGTGGTATGTGTTTGTTTGATTCACGAAAATTTCAAACTCTTGTTTCATGGTGCACGACTTGGAAAGCTGAAACTTGAAAATGCAAGTCAACCATTATCGTCTCATCGGGACTGCATGAATATTGTTATTTGTCAACTACCCACGAAAGACTGCTATTTTGGAGAATGCACTAATTGCCCCGGCACAACAAAATTAAGAAGTATCTTGGAAAATCTTTTCATCGATAACTTTTTAGATGAACTCACTTTTAATCAATGGACTCAAGTGGATAGATGTTCTCTGGAGACGATTATTAAGCCAACTGACGAGTTTGTTGATTTTTTCGTCGAATCTATTCCCAAACTACTTCAGCATGACTTTATAGCTCAATAACAAACAAAATATTTTCAAACTGTTAAAAATAACCTAGAGATTGGACAAGTACTTGTTGTTGCTGATTTTTCTGAAAATTATGCATTTTTACTTCAAAATAGTGTTCAAGGAGTATACTGGAATAACAGACAAGAGACAATCCATCCATTTGCTTGCTATTATAGATTAAGCAACGAGAATGAGAGCAATGTAGTACCTCTAGGCTTGGTCATAATTTCAGATAATCTATCGCACAACGTAACTGCAGTTTATTGCTTTTAATAGGTATTGACATCATTTTTAAAAGAAAAAATTCCTGAAATTTCCAAAATTATTTATTTTTCGGATGGTGCTGTAGCTCAATATAAAAATCGTTATAATTTATTGAATTTGCTACATCACGAAGACGACTTTCAAATAAAAGCAGAATGGCATTTTTTTGCAACCTCTCATGGAAAGGGTCCCAGTGATGGTTTAGGTGCAACAATAAAGCGATTAGCTAGTCGAGCCAATCTGCAACTACCACCTGATCAACAAATTCAGACTCCTGAGGAACTGTGCAGTTGGGCAAAAGATCATGTTCAAGGAATAATTTGTCATTTCGTCTCCAATGAACAAATTCAACGGTCTGAGAAAAAATTAAACAAAAGATTCAAGAAGGCTTTACCGATACAAGGAATCCGTAATTGTCATACCGCTATTCCTATTTCTAATCATCTGATGAAAATAAAAACTCTATCCACACTTCAAGAAAGACAAGATTTTCGATTGAAGGATATTGATATTTTTGAGTTCGTAGAAGAACCAACAATAAAAACCAGGTAAATAGACTGTCATTTTTGTTACTTAGAATTTTATAAAAGTTTAATTATAAATTAAAAATAATATTACTCCGAACTCTTTCAGATTAAGGAAAAGAAATACACCTATATCATCATCAGAACAGGAAATAAAAAAAAAGAGACAAACAAAATGAAAAATATAAAATCCTTAAACTTGTAACGCGCCAAATAAATAAGAGTTCAATTTTAATTATGTTTTTTTATTTTTTTATGTTATAAAATAAACTTTTTTACTGAAAATGACATATTTTCTAAACTATGTTGAACTGAAGAGTGAAAAAAAAGAAAATTTTTTTTTGCCAAAATTAAAAAATTAATAATTTTGAAACAAAAAAAAACGCAACTCTCAAAATTTCAGGATTTCTTCAGATCATTTGAAGGTATTGTAATAAAAAATTTGAGCTCAAAATTTCGTACCGGACAGTGACTTTTACGATTTTTAAAAATTCAAAATTCTATAAAACTTACATTTTCCAAAATTTTTTTCTCAAAATATTTTTTCTCAATAGCTATAGTGTGCCCTTTGAAACAATCTCACGTTCATTTTTGTATCTATAATAGTTTCCGAGATATTTGAAAAATAAGATTGAAAAATCAGAAAAATAATGAAATTATCAATTTTGAATAACTTTTGAAAAAAAATTTCTAAATTTTTTTCCTTTGGCAAATCTTTGTTTTATGATAAGAGGAAAATCTTGACCAAAATTCATGCAAATCGAAAGTGGTCGATTCCAACTATTGGTCGATTTGACATGGAATGACCCATAGGAAATTTGCTAAACAATTTACTCATAATAACATCTGTTGTTTATAATATAACACTTAAGCAAAAATGAAAAACGACGTTGAGGAGGTTGTTTCCATTAATATTAAGAACTTGTACTTGGCAAGTAATTTCTGCAGGTATTCAGAAACCAATTTTTCAGTTTCGAATCTACAAAAAATAGTCAATTTTTTGACCCACCCTAATGTGTAGTCATTATGCTGCTAGTTATTCCAGGCATTCCGATAATTTGATTTTACATCCGTTTTTATTTTCTCGATATCAAACCATAAGTTTAATAGAGATTCAATATCTATTGATTAGAGTTCCAATCTAGAGTCAATTCGGAGTTTGAATCTATATATTTCGAGTAACCTTGATATTTCACAAAAAAAACAGGAATCCTCAGTCATAGGAATATGAATGACACTCAAAAAAATTTTTTTTTCAACATTCACTCGTTTCTTTTTCTATTATATTTGGATCATAATACACTATGGATATTCACATTTTCATTCGAAGTAATTCATGAATTAATAAACTCATAGTAATATCACTAGTTTCATTCTTGATAAATTAATTCAATTCTCAAGCACATAATCTATCGAAAAATATGGAGAAATATTCGTTATCTGGACCAAATTCAGAATTCCTCAACTGTTTATTCATAAAACTGATCTGATGAACTTCTTAATTATTTTGTTTTTTGCTGCCGGATCAGGTGCATGAGAATTTATCCACAATTTCAAGTTTATATATGAGGAAAAATTTTGATGAACATTATGATTTCAAATTCAACTAAAACAAGTCTCAGTAAATTGCAATAATTAGGAACGATATATCTCCACGGAGATTACATAACAATAATCGTTTTCGAGCGAATACTTCACAATCGAATCATCAATTATATGAACTTGGGATTAAACATGAACAGAGATTGGTAAATTCATATGTCGACGTGAATTTCAGAATTTCTTATTTCAAACATAAAAATCATAGGTAAATACATGATAAACACATACTATATGAAGATCAGTTTTGAATCACAATCAGACGATTCGTCTGTCATGGATCTAGTATATTATAACCAATTGCATTCATCACATCACAGAAATTTTTATTGCCTCGAACAACATTCACGTCACCAGGTATTTCAAACTACTGGCGTCAGAGACTATGCAATATGAGAAGCAAATTGGGGAGAAGTGACGCGCGCAGCAATCGATTATACTGAGACGTTTGGATTGTGACGTAATTCTCAAATGAAATAACTACGCTGACATTGACTTTTCAACCGCCAAACTTTCGATGGATACTTCTACAAAATTAAAGAAAATTAAAAATTTTGTCAAACGCCAGGTTCTTTACGGGGACTAATCATACACGAAAAAAATAGTTTGCCGGTCTTGTTAGTAATTGACACACCGGCGACGTCGCAGGTCTTTGGAACGAATAAATCGAAAAACAAATTAAATCGCAAAATTCTGAAATACCGAAAATACAAAATAATATTGACGATATGCAAAATTTGAAAATAAAAAATACGAGAAAATTGGGGAACACGCAAACAAATGTTTATACACGAACGCAAAAGAATTGAATCAATATAAAATAATTTTCGAATATAATAAAATGAAATTGAATGAAACATTATTCCGATAATTTTGATGAAACGAAAAAATTGAATAATTGAATTTAAATAATGTTTTTTAAATTAGTCCAATAAAAAGAATTTTTCTATAGAAATGATAAGTAAATTGCAAGCTGCTCGCATCAACGCGTCAATAGTTATGGCAGTAGAGTGTTACATTTGTTACATCCTAGGTTTTATTAGAAACATTCGAACAAATTTAAAATATTATTTTTGGAGTCTCAGCACCGTGTTCACCTCTGCTACGTGCAGCTGAAATGTATAGCTGTTGGACATGAATAATTATAATGTTTTTGTAATAATGGAAAACACGAATATATTGAATTTAGTACTTTTCTTAATTATCACAAATTTGCAGTGGTAGATTACAATATTGACGATCGGAAAAATAATCTTGAACTATTTTTATATTTTCCACTTCACTGAATATATGTCATTTAGAACTTCACTGATTTTAACTTAACTCGCTTGAAAATTGTTACAGATTTCTCTTCACACGCACATTAACAACAAGTTCATTTGATTGAAATAATGTAGTAATGATTTTGATTCGTTGAATTATTGGTTTAGCGTTTTTGAAGACCATGATATTATTTATGATTGGCGAGAGAACTTTGGTAATTGATATGATGATTTTCAAATATTGTGAACTGAATATTTTCAGTTGATGTTGTCTAGTTGAAGTCGAAACACAAAACAGAAGTTTTAACATAGTGAAAAAATAGTCGAAGAAAGAAATTTCAAAGGTAAAATGATGCTTTCTCACAGTCAGAACGTTTGACGTCAGCGTTTTGGAAAATGTTGGTGTACAATTAATGCGGTAGTCTCATATTTAACCATCTAGATTGAAAACGGGGCTGTTTTTGTACCTTCCGAGAAAAATATTTGAAATTTTAATTATGCGCAGTTTATGTTAATTCTTTATTGTGTAATTAGTATGGTAAAAGCTGATTACTGAACATTATTCTGTTTGACAAACTATGAAGTAGTTGCATAGATAGTAAGTATTTGTTGTTTATTCAAAAATATACTTTTATAAAAAATTCTGAATATTCAATTGTATACTTTATAATTAATCGATGCTGAAAATTATGCTATAGTACAACTCAATGGTATTAATCAATAATCATGATATAAACATTAGTTAATAAGGAGTAACAACACTCTGGAGACATAAAAATAAGGTATTACTTAGATAATTTATTTTGAGAAGATGGGTAAAAAATCGGTTTGCTTTTTACAAGGACTATTAAAGGTACATAGAAATATGTAAAAAAAAATTTTTTAGTCAAGCGTCCTAAAACATGACGTTTTACGGACTCAACACATGCCATAAAGTGGTACTTTTTTGTACGCGTTTACTTTTTTCGGCCGCATTCACTTTTCCCAGTCAAATTTGCTTTTTTTCGGCCGTATTTACTTCTGTTTAGTCGCTTTTATGTAATATTGAGAGAAACAAAATTTGTCGATAAACGGTATAGCGACACAACTTTCTTTTGTTTCATGAGTAAATAGAAGCTCGTAAGCTAGTGTCACAATTAGTACTTAATAACATTTTTTAATTATATCTTCCGTAAAACGTCATGTTTTGTGACACTCGTCTAAAAAATTATGTGTGCACCACGGCCGCATGATCTTTTTTTACCTCATCCGAATTTGCTAAGCCTCGGCTATGCCTCGACAGCGAATTTCAGATTCAGCCAAAAAAGATCAACTTCGCGGCCTTGATATACAAATAACTATATAAATACAAATAACTTGTTATTTAATTTTGGATGCAAAATTGTGGCTGCAGAGGCATTCTTGCAGAACACTTTTCTTTGGCATATCCAAACGGGCGGACACGTACCTCGAGAAACAAAGGGGGATTTTTTCTTCAAGTACATATCAAAAACTAGTGAAGTACATTTCCGTTTTTTGGTTGAACAAAAACATTTTTTTCTACAGACGATTTAGTGTCGATTTTTTTGACAAAAAACCGAACTTTTTTTTCAAACTCGTGGCATTTTTGCAAAATCGTTTTGAAAAAAAATCATGTGTTTGGGTATGTCAAAAAACGCGTTCTGCCAGAATGGCTTTACAGTCACTATATTTTATCCAAAATTAGATGAAAAAAAATTCTTTTTACATACTTCTGAGTACCTTTAATAATCCATGACAAATACAAACCGATTTCTTTTTCCATCTTCGCAAAGTAAATTATCAAACTAATGCCATTTTTTATGTTCTAGCGTGCTGTTGCCGCTCAATATTACTGATATTTGTTGTTGCAGCCTCGAATAGTGATAATAATGATGATAACAATTACTTCATTTGTGACAAAAACCACTGAAAATCAACTTTTCGATTTTTATATATCTATGACCATATTTTGGAAGCATTATAAGTTGAAAGTAACTGTAAATAGTCCAGTCAAATTAGACAAAAAAAAGCCGAAACAAAAATAAAATTGCTAAGAAGCTGAAAATTGGTGGAGACGTTAATTATATTATTGCAAATAACATGTCAAAACTCCCAATCGATTCTCCATGTGCAAAAAAAATTAGCCAAGGTCAAACGTTGCCAATTCCGGTTTTTTCCATTTTTCTCGGAAACGGTAAGTTTTATCGTAATTATTATAATAATTACGATAAAACTTAATTATAATTAACTAATAATTAATGATATCGTACATTCACACAAACATATCTTTCTATATAATTCAATGATGCCAGTGCAAGAATCGAATGACTTTAATTGATATACAAATTTTACGTTTATGCATGCGAAACAGTTTCCACGCCGAAATTCAAATCAATGTATTATAATTTAATTTATTCGACAATAAATATTCATTTACGTAATTATGGACCCGCTTACCATACACAGAGGCCTGGTCTCCTGCGGCTCAAGCAGTCCTGGGCAATCGCGTATCACACGTTGTATCCGCTTGGCTAATTGCGTGTCCAAAATCACGGACTCCTGGTTCAATATTGATTAGAAGGCTAGCCCACCAAGGTTCAATCGTCTCGAATATGTAATGGTTGATGGTCCAAAACTCGTACAAACGTCGTTGTTACGATTACGTAAATCTTCTTCTCAATATTTAAGTGTGTAATGCACAATTGCTTCTACCAGAGTTATTATTGAAAATTGTTACGTGCGACTTTTACAATAGTCTCAACTATAGTTAATTATTATGTTAAAACAGATACGTGCGGCTTGCACAATCATCTTGACGAGAGTGTCCTCTTCCCTTTTTAGAAAGTAAATTGTGCGGGCCCACCGCACCACTGTTTCGATCACGTGATTAGATATTAGGCGATGCATTGGCCCTTGACTATAGCACGCCTTTTCGCGACAAATGCATTTTAGTCACCTATTTTATAATTATTGGATAATTTAAGATGCACAATTTACATTCATGATTCCGCATCTGGCATTTTCATACATATTTTCAGTCACGCATCCATGTCGTATACACGCGTTCGTCATTCATCATTCGTTATAAATTATCAAAATTATTCTTGAAAATAATTAATAATCGCCGCAAAACAATATTTTCTCGCACTGCCGTCATTATGCTCTTCTCTCTTTGTCGCTCTCCTAGCGTTGAAATCCCTTCTTCTCAGTTGCGCATCGTCAGTTGGTAATGGGGCATTTCTCCCACTCACATCGCTGCACCGCTACACCCTGGGTCTGGCGAAGTTTCTCCCACCACATCTCCGGGATTCTCAATCGACCGAAAAGAAATAACCGCGTGCGAGAATCATTAATTGTATTATTACATACATTTCTCTGCATTTGGAGGAATGAGCGCATTTGCTTTTCTTCTCGCGCAAAAATGCCGCGGTGGATCGGTCGAGGACAGCGTCGTGATATCCACGACGTCACAACGGGTAGTGGCCCACGCTTGAAGGCCATACGCTATACTAACGCTAGCATAGACTTACTAATTGTTTTAACAATGATTCTTTCTTTTCGCCAGAGTCTTAGACTGCAGCGAATAGTTGAGCGCCACTGTAATTTTATACGGCTATACAGTACCGTGTTTTATTTTCGACGTTACTCAGTCCCAAGGTCACGGGTTGATCCTTATAGGACCTTATAGGACCCGTATTCTAATTGTTGAGATGAATTTCTGAATAGTATTGAGGAAACCCAAGTAGTTGAGAAACTTCTCATCACGCTCTACTAGCGACTTACATAGGCTGCGACAATTAATTCCTCTCATGCCTCCAACGTGATTAGAAGACTGTGAAACTTGTTTTAAATAAATTTACAAAAATTTTAATTAAAATTTTATTTATTTAAGACTTTCATTCTTTCCGATAGTCGGAACGACAATAATCTTCGAAAATTTTATTTTCGATACCTTCGGCTTCTTATCCCCTCTCTGCTCACTACTGTCCCCACTCAGTTGACTAACTTTACTGAAAATAATTATCGTACGAGGCTATGTACATTTATGTAGTTTAGAAAAAATTATAATTTATTCAAATGTAAAATTTAAATGATTTCATTTATTTATTTTAAAAGAAGGTATTGGAGTATTTGTTTACAATTATGCTAATTTACTTTAACGTATAATATTTGAAAAATGAATTAATGACTTGACTTTAATATTTTTAGTGACTTGAATTAAAATGACTCGACTCGATTATATTTGCAATAACTCGAAATAAAAAATAATGGCTCGACTTGATAGCGAATAAAAGTGTTCGTCTTCGTTGTATGTTGCTAGCTTGAGAATAGTGGCCAGGCTCAACCATTTGATTTTCCTTTGATTTCTCAGCTTGTTCTGCTTTTTTCTCGGCCTTGATGTCTCTATTTAAAACAATCCACCGTGAGCTGATTGGTCCAATTGAAAGTGGTGAGGGCAGTTTTCCTATTGTGGCGTCGTTGATCTTTTAGTCGTAAACGAGAAGTTCGTTAAATCGTAGAAACTGGAAACTCGTTGAATAGTTGTAAATCAGGAACTCACTAAATAGTTGTAATTTACAAAACTCATTAAATATTGAATATTGTGAGCTCATTAAATATTGAAAATTGTAAACTCATTAAGTAGTAGAATTTTGGATACTCATTAAGTAGTTGTAAATTAGAAACTCATTTTCTAATTGCAACCGAAATTCTCATCAACAGTTATTAACGGCAGAGGCTATTGTCGCCTCTTTCAATTTGTATTACATACAAATATATATTTTTTTTTATATATAATTTTCGATTCCTTCATTTATATAAAATTTTCTCTATATTGTTACAAAGCCCTCCCCTAAATGTGACATAGCGTAGTGACCATAGTATTTATAACCATATAAAATTTTTTTTTAAAGTGAAACTTTTATAGGCGCGATGGGAGTAAAACGTGAAGTGAACGACACTCAACGAAAATGCATCACGTTTTGAGATATATAGCTATTCGCTGGTTGCAAGTAAATGGAGGGGATAAGCTGAGCGATCGAGGCATTCATGGTGGCAAAAATGTTTCAAAGCTAAGGTAGAAGTGTTTATACTAGAGTGTGATATCTAGAAGTGTTTACTATTAATATTATTGTGAATATTTATGATGGTTAATACCTGCTGTGTATTTAATTGTAAAAATTCACTCAAAAACAGTAAGTGTGAATTTTACAAATTTCCTAAAGTCGCTTACAAGATAAATCAAAAAAACCAGTGGATTGCTTTTGTACAGAGAAATCAGTAAGACACCTTAACCTAACTTCAACTTTGCCAATATTAGTAATATATTAGTTTTCTATTTACTTTCAAAATTTTTTTTATAGTCCAGACGGTTCTAAATGGATTTTAAAACCGCATCATGTTATTTGCAGTGAACTTTTTGTTGGGAATAAAAAATCTGATTGTCATTCAAGTCACAACTACGCTCCATCTATATTCTCTAAAAATCGAAACGAAGTTTCTGAAAAGCTTGCACTTAATAGGTATAAACATTTAATTTGATTGTATAGATAATTTTTAATATTATTTGATATTAATTAAATATTTATTTTTAGACATGCAAGATATTTGAAACGAAGAATATCAAATCAAATGCCACAATCAAATGTGAAAAAGGTTCGTGTTATTTCGGAGCAACATCAAGTCAGTGAAAATAAAAGTTTTGAGTGACAAGATCATATTTTTCATGAAAATTATGAACAATGTCAAAATATTTTTCAGAAGAAAACGGCAGATGAAGGATGTCAAGCAGAAATAGTTAATAAGTCCAAAAACATTGTCAAAAGTAATTCATTGACTTGCATTAGGTAGAAAAACTATTGGTTTTTCTTTTTTTTCAACAGAAACATATTTAAAACGTTCATAAATTTTCAAAAATTGCTTCAACAGATATTAAGAATCTCTAAATATATTTAAAGTATCTTTGGCAGTAAATTTACTATTTTCATCGGCATTTTTTATGTATCTTAATTTAATTTTGGTAAGCAACATCTAAAATAAAATTCTTCACTTTTAATTATCACATCTCGTATAAAAACTTCATCTCGATGAACTTCAACGCAGCAAGATCCATCTTTGACTGGTGTGTAAACGAATAAATCACAGGTACATAAACTACTTACATACATTTGCACTTGGCATTGGCAATAGTACGCACTATTTTTAAGTAATTCAACTTCAGATTTATGAAATTTTAAATATTTAACATTGCTAATATTATTTTTATAATCTATAATTGGCTTCTTTTCACAGCTGATTGGACATTCAAATTCAACAATTTTACTTATTCAACAATCTTTTACTACTACTCCGTTGTTACGTCCTAGATGCAAATAGAGACGTTAGAACAATATTAAATTTTAAAGGTATGGGACGTGGTCTGCCTCTGCTATGCGCGGATGAAACGTATGGATGAGATGGATGGTATAGGTGAATTAATGATTTATATTGCACTTCACTTATTATAATGGATGAAATATAGAACTTCAGATTTATTGGTAATTGCTGATGAATGTAGAGATTACACTTGTTAGAACATTTGTCGACGAATTTTGCTCTCATAATGAAATTGAGTCTTAAACTGTGGTTTCCTTTATAATAAAACTTCACTTAAAACTCTTTTATTTTTTTCCACTCACTGTCGCACTTCTTAAGATAAACGTTAAATGTGAACTACGGATGAATTTATCGGCTAATAGTAAGTAATGACTTTGATCATTAAGAATGCTAAGACACCGTAAGAAAAAATCAAGTTGACCGATGAAGAGTTGAATTAAGACTTTTGATGTTGATAGATGGAAGGTTGAGTCGAGACTGACTTTTTTAGAGAAGTTGTGTAGTGAATTAATTCAGTCAGCATTTTTATTCGAAAGAATATAGGGACGCAATGG
>JAQQBR010000007.1:0-15952 GCA_030347285.1 Microctonus hyperodae
CCTGATTAGCACCTTTTTAGTACCTTTCTAAACCTACTTGTACCTTAATAATTCCTTAGTCTTTCTTAGTTTTCATTAGTTTTTAATTCACTATACTTTTTTTATACCTTAAAATGGAAAAAACGGAAATATCTGCCACTTTTAAAGCCTTAAAAAAGACCAAAATTTGAAACAATACCTTCAATTCCTACGTTAAAAAAATTATATGCAGGTCCAAAATAGGAACAAAATTTTTACTTGAGATAATATATTTTTTTCCTTCATTTTTGCATTCATGAATTCATAATTAAATATACATAAATACACACGTACAAGTATATCAATTAGCACTGTTAATATAATGCAAATTTTATTTTTTCTTTCGCCATTCAATCATGAATGAATTCATTCTTGACATTTATTGTCAGCTTCCGCGTGACAACCTTTATAAAAGTAGTATTTCAATTATATCTCTGTGTATAAGACATCATTTATAATATTAATTGTTTACAACATTATTTTTTCAACGTGCAAAAATTGAACTTTGATGTGACTACGCAATTGTTATATACATATATGGATATGTATTCATCTGTATCAGTAATTCAATGTGCAATTGTAAGACGCCTTTTTTTGACGCGAGAATTCTTACAGACTACAACGCCCCTCATGATCAAGTGTACTTACATATATCATTTCGTCACAGTGACACATATAAAATACAACTATAGACCTATAGATAAGCTCAGAAAACACCAGATCAACTAAACGTCGCTATCGCATGCGGAGAATTATACTGTCGTAGGTGTATTCCATATTCTATAACATATTTCATTGTCAACTGGCCTTGAATTCAACCAAATATTGACGTAAAGGTTACAATGATATATCGTGGAATATTTCTTAAAGTTCATGAGCTTATCATGACACAATAGAAATAATTTTTATATATATCTAATGATAATGTGACTTTTTGATATATTTATTTATGTTTGCAATACAAACAAATTTTTTTTTTTTTAAATATTAGCATTTGTTATGTCTGACAATGAACACAATGTTAGTGCAAGACTGACTTTGAAAATATTATTCTTCATGTCAAGACATATACGTTTACATTTTATTTATGACTATGTCATTAATCAAATGCATTAATTATAGAGTATATATTAGGTAATATCAATCGCATTGGTTATGCGTATTAATATTACACACGTGGCCAAATATGTGTGTATATTAGTGAATGATAATTGTAGTAAATATTTAACACGCAATAAATAATATGTTTATTCAAATTATTTGAAGGGTGTTATTTTTACTTTTTTATATTTTTTTTTTTTTTTAGTTAGAAATATATTGAAGAAATATTGTGTAAAAATATTTTTTTTTTTCATTGGATTATGATTAGTATACCTTGGTCTGAATGATGAATCAAAATTTTTTGACATTTTTACGATAATTGGCGTCTGGCATTGTGAGTGCACTAATTTTTTATTCTCTTCATTTTCTCCGGAACGAGAGTGATCATTTAAAGTACGAACATTGATAATATTCCCGTTCATACTTTGGCACAAGTACGTAATTAGTATTCTACGAATTATTTATATTATTTTTATCATTAATTCAATATCAATTTTTTTTTCTTGAGTGTGTTATAATTAATTGTAATATTCGTGATAAATTTCCCAAGTTTTTTACATCGATGTCAGCCTTGGTAATAGATAATTAAAGATTGCAGATGATGAAGTTGATGATGATTAGCTTCATTCAATCAATATTAAGTTGATAATAAACACGAAATTTAGGTCATGATCACTTTGAGAGTTATTTTTTTCCACCTACCACAATATCCTCCGATATTTTCTATCATTCTAATGATACTAATGTGTTGCCATCATGTATCTTACGCACTTCTTAATACGGTATAAATTAATAAAAAATTATATTCTTCGCGATATTGATAACTGATGCAGTAACTTTATTTCTCTGCGATCCGACAAGCATTTTATATCCTAAAGAATGCAACCACCTGACTACACTGTCCACCACTTATCAGTCACTAACAACGCAGTTTACTCTTGTTATTTGCAAAAATAAATTATCGTCCCTGTTGAAGCAGCACAAAAGTCGTGATGTAAAAATTCTATTATTCATCACGTGAATATTGCATTCTTCCAACGCATACAATGAAGCCATCGTGCAAAAGAACAAAATAAATAAATAAAAACTAAACACATTGTACAACTAATATTTCTTTCAGTTATTATAATTTTGTGATTAGATTATTTAATATTTATTTTTCTTTCTCTTTTTAAAACAGAACGTTGATTTGAAAAATTAGTGCGATAATCATTCGACTGACACAGATCTACGTATCAAGACTTGTGATATCAGCTTCATATGACTACATGAGTGGTGAGTTGACTGATGCTTGTTATCATTATCTTTGGTTATTACTGTAAGGTTCATTACGACGTTATCATGATTGCTCGCAAATCTCAGGAGAAAGAATTTGCTGATTATTCATGTTATCAATGTCTTGAAATATGTAAAGTTACGTTATTTTTTGGATATAAATTATATCTCAGTCTCATGAGTAATATGAAGGAAAATAAAAAATATTAATCGGGATAGTGTTAAAAAATTAATTGTTTTGTAACAATTTTAAAAGACAACAAAAATAATTTTTCTTATTTTCATAAATTATTTCAATTTAATTTAATATACGGAGTAATGCGATGCTGTATGATTCGTGATATTTATATACATGAGATATCAAATTTAATTGGTGAATAGTTTTATTTTAAATACATATGTGTGTACCAAGCTTTATGATGATCTCGCGCGCGGTTTAGAATGACTGTATCAGATGAACGGGAAGTTGCTGATTAATGATTACTTAACGTGTGTAGTGCATTAATACATCAGGTTTCATTAGATGATAGAGTGATAAAGAGAAACATGGACTGAATATAATCGTGCAATAAGGTCAGAATATCGTTATTAAGACCGACAATGAGATTGTGCGGTGGTAATTTACTAAGACAAGACTTGACAAATCTTAGTAATACTTAGTGAGGAACCCGTGCGGACAATGAGACCCGGAAGGGGTCAATCAACGTTGAGAATAAATTCAATTTGGAAGTGATTAATTTATGTACAAGTGCTTTGAAGAGAACAACCGTTTGTTTTTAATTTATTAATTAGATATAAATAAGATTAAAAAAGAAAAAAAGATAAAAGATTAAAAGACTGATAGTGAGCATTATGAGTGAAAATTTTGTTCTTTTTTTGGATCTGCATTATTTTTTTTAACATAGGAATTGAAGGTACTTTTTTAAATTTTAGTATTTTTTAAGGTTTTAAAAGTGGCAGATATTTCCATTTATTCCAGTTTAAGGTATAAAAAAGGTATAACGAATTAAAAACAAAGGAAAACTAAGGAATTATTGAGGTAGGAATAGGTATAGAAATGTACTAAGAGGACACAATTTAGGATTAATAAAATACATTAAGGTGCACAAAGGTCTAATGTAGGAATAAAATTTCGACTCGGGAAATTTTAGTCCTTTTCAAGGCCTTAAAAGTGACAGAAATTTCCATTTCTTCCAGTTTAAGGTATAAAAAAGGTATAACGAATCAAAAACTAAGGAATTATTAAGGTATAAATAGGTATAGAAAGGTACTAAAAAAGCACTAATTAGGACTAATAAGGTACATTTAAGATACAGTAAGGGACACAAAAGTCTAATGTAGGAACGAAATTTCGACTCTGGATACTATTTCAAAATTTAGTCCTTTTTAAGGTCTTAAAAGTGGCAAATATTTCCATTTTAAGGTATAAAAAAGGTATAACGAATTAAAAACTAAGGAAAATTAAGGAATTATTAAGGTACAATTAGGTACAAAAATCTACTAAAAAGGCTCTAATCAGAACTAAGGAATAATTAAGGTACAAATAGGTATAGAAAGGTACTAAAAAGACACTAATCAGGACTAATGAGGTACATTCGAGATACAGTAATTCATTTATTTAGATGTATATTAAAATATCTAGATATTAACGTGAATGTAGCAAGCAAAATTAGAATTGTTCCAACACTACCAATAAATAATCGTCTTTCAATACAAAATATAAAAGCATTGCAATCAGTAGATATTTAATGAACATGGACAATTATTAGTATGATACTTTGAATATGATTGATTCTCATGCAATATTATTGTCCATGTGTCTAATCGAAGGATTCTACCTTGCTTAATGTAAACCAACCAGCTGTTTCGTTTCCGAGATACTCTACGACCACTGACGATACTTTGCCTCATTGATGACGATCTGATTGGTATCCTCGCGCATGATCGACTAATATGCCAGTTCACTTTATAATTCATCCCACTATTCGACATGGTTGCTTTAACGTTACAACAACGGTTGACATAGTGAGATATTACTGTAGCAATTTTGGCCCCTCCTCTCCCAACCCCTTTCCCCCTTTTTCAGTTGCTTTACAATCGTTGGTGATGGGGCGGGAGTACGCGTCGTATTAGCTCACTTCATTCATCATCATAATGCATCAACGACAAACATTATTCTATTTTTATGATCGCAATAACTGATGATTATTAATGGCATTCACAGCACTAATTAATACGTTTTATTATTTATTTATTTATATTCCTGATTTTAAGCGCAGTCCAATTTATAAAGTGCAATAATTATTATGGAAATCGTAGTTGGATATGTATAATTGCGACGAAAATTTTATAATGAGCTTAATGCGATTTTATTCGTAACGGAAATTGGGAAATCATCATGTGCGATAATTGTTTTTTTTTATTTGTTGTTTTATGACGGACGAGGTTGAGTTCGAATGTAGAAATTTCATGGTGGGGCGGACACCGATAAGGGGCAAGTGTGTAAGATAAAAGGGAAAGAATTATTTACTTGGTTTGATTATGCGAATTATAATAATTTTTTTTTTAGAAATATTATCGTGCAGTTATATAATTAATTTTTCGAGAATGTTGCAAAATAAAATACGCATGATTACACTACTTGTATGTCTGTATCTACTTGCACTTGGAAATAATGGTCAGACACGTTTCGCCAACTATAACGTCATACTTATACTTATGCTATTCGATTTTGATTGTTAGTTATTTTCTCACGATGTTGCTTGGGGCCGATTAATGCATTTATAATGATAATGTTTCGTTTGTTTATACAGATAATATTTGATATAGTATGTTGTTTTATCGAGTACGACTGATTAATACACACATATTCAAGTGAACATTATTGGTTCATAATATTTATCAGAATATTAAATTGCCAAAAAACAAAATTAAAAAAATTTTTGTCATTTATAATATTTATCAGAATATATCATAATATTTATCAGAATATTAAATTACCAAAAAAAAAAAAAAATTTTAGAAACAAATAATATTCTTGATAAAAAGTAGAAATATTTTTTTTAATTGAAAAATATTATTTGAATATTAAGTGTTTAGTATAAAATAAATCGTCATAAATAATTTTAATAAATATTGACTGCGCATTACTTTAATTATATATTTTTTTTTTTTATACAATTTATCGAGTGTTGATGTAATCAAGATAATGATTGGATAAATCGCGTCATGTATATTGTATGCACTCGTCCATCTCAACATGGTGAGGTTTAACTACGTAGCAATATTTAAATAATATTTAGATAATCGGTAAAAATAAATCTGATAATTTTTATAAACAATATTAACCTGTACGAGTCTTGACGTCCAACACCACCAATGCTGCTGCTTTGTGTGCTCACCCTGACAAGGGTAATATTCCTTGGTATAGTAGAATTAGTTCCAGTTACTTTTTGAACTAACAATGGAGATTCAGGCCGTTGGGTATTGTCATTTGATTGTTGATGTTGTCCCTGAGTATCCAATTCACGTTCCTCCTCTTCTTCAATGGTACCGGGCAATCTAAAGAGCTTTTGAGGCTCCTCCATTCCTTGTTCCAAAAAATTCGCCAATTATTGCCACTGTCAAGTCGCCCCCGACAAATTATACAGCTGTCCATAAAGTATCAATCTTTCAATTCCTTTTATTTGCATATTACTTTATTAATTAATTTATTACTACGCACGCTGGCAATAAATTATTATTTCAAATTTCCAAAGGTTCAGTATTGTTTGTTTTAATCTCTCAATTCACAAAAATTAATTTTTTCATTAATTTCATTAGGAATATTTTATTCTTTATTTTTTTAATCAAATGTTTCTTTCAAATAACGAGCATCAAAGTCCCCAGAGTTGTCCAGCATTTTTTTTTTCTTTCTCGTAATTTATTTATTTATTTAATTATTTTTTAATTCCATTCGATTTATCAGCTTCAATCACATCATCCTTCCATCATTCAAGTCTCTAGATAAATCATCAGCGTAAAGTCTCTGTAATAATTACCAAAATTTTATTTATACAAAAAATTCACGTGTGCGACCAACTGTTTAAATGAAATCAATATAAAATCTAAAATAGATAAGTTTCATAATCTATGTATGTAAATACAGCCAAGTCGAAAGATATATTCGTGCTATTTCACATGTATAATTCAGGTTTATTTTATTTCATTTCATATATGATATAAAAAAAAAATTTACAAAAATAAAAATTGATTTCGCGACGTACTAGATGCACATCAGGCACGACTCACGTTCACAACTGTTTGAGATTCTCGTCCGTTGCACGCTATTGTGCCAACGGATGCTATGGCATTTGGCACTGATGGCGGGGGATGGGTAAATGTTCGTGTTCGCCAACGAGCAAGAGAGAATGAAAAAAAAAAATGAAAGAGTGGCATCTTGTTGGTTGAATATGTAGATTTGTAAAATAAAAACCATTCTATTTTACAGAGTGTTACAGACATAAATCTGCTTGTTTTGTTCTCGTATTCGATTACACATATCTTAACATTGTCATTTGTTTCACATATGTAGATATCATTACATATGTATGTATTTATTTATATTCATGTTTTTGTTAAATCACGTATGTATACACAATGTTAAAAGAAAAAAAGTATTTGTTTGAATGTGCTAACGCGAAGGACACACATGCGTATATTATTGCTGCATATGCATATATATGAACTAACGGATTGTATAGAGCACGTCGGAAATAACATGTATATATACATTTGAAAGTACCTGGTCAAACAAGGATATTTATAAGTTATAAATATTTAGTTTGGTCTTATTTTATTTTTCTGAGAAATCGCGAGTGACGATTTTTAGGTATAAATTACTTCTGGAATTTTTTTTTTGTAAATTAAATGATTTATGTAAGCCTGTCTGGTTTGAGAAGATGGGTTTGGGGTTTGAAAAAAATTTTTTTTGAAATATTATCGAGGAAAATAAGGTGAAATTAGAAGTCATCACGTTTATTTAGTTGGACCAATTTGGAAAATTATTTCATCGCGTGTTATTGCATTGTTATAAATAACACGAAGCTTTATTTGTCGTTGTTAAAATTTAAACAATTTAATAATAAAATTTAAATTATTGAATTTTAAACATTTATATATATATTTATTTATTTATTATTCGAATATATATATATATGAATGTCAAGTGTTAATGGATCGACACAATTCGCGTAGTTCGAAGGACGCGATTTGTTCACTCGCTAAAAATTTACGCATTCTCCAATATAAATTTTTATTATATATTTAAATTGATGTAAAATATTATTTATAATTGTTATTACAAAGTATATGGTTTTTTATTTCCCAATATTTAATTGAAATATTTTTAGAAAACAAAGCACTAGTAAATTTTTTTTTATTATAAATACTAATTTAAAATAGTAGGGTTGTGTATGCGCGTGCATTTTACACCGGAAAATCGGAAAAAATGTGGGTCAACATGCAATCGGATGTTGATCTATTCAAGTCCCCTTATTGCTGTTTATTATTTATAATAATTTACCCATACAGTTATTGTTAGCGAGAGCATAGTGGCGGAAGAGACTGAGCAAAGAGTTATGGGATGCAGCGAAAAATAAAAGAAAAAAATAAATACCGGGCATGATTGACTAACTCAGCATGTGGTAATTATTAAATGCATTCCAATCTCGGTCGATCTGATGCTTACCTGAACAAATTAAATTCCATATATAAAATTAATGCACACGTTGCTATTAAATTATTTCTCTTTGCTTGATAATCAAAAAAATTCCTCTGATATATTTTTTTAATTTCATACAATATTGTCAACTGATTACATGATTATTTCTAACTCGATTGCGGAGTTATATCGCGCGTGCGCTGAATGTTAAAGCGGGAAATTTTTGATTTTAAAAATAGCCCGCGCAAATATTCCAAATGCACGTGATGTAATGTTAAACGTGTGAAGAAGTTATGAACGAAAATATGCAGAAAATTGGAATCCACGTCCCTTTTCAATTTCCATCAAATGTGTATATCTCGGAAACTATGGGTCGTACAAATCTCAACATGTAACCATTTTGTGCGGAATCGAATTCTCTACAACTTTGGTCGTATGACTTTTTTTCATAAAATGATAAATAAAGAAGTTATGAACGAAAATATGCAGAAAATTGGAATCCACGTCTCTTTTCAATTTCCTTTAAATGTGTATATCTCGGAAACTTGAATAATGATTAATATACTTTACACTCTTTTTAATAACGTGGCTTGAAACTGCTTGATGTACTAATGCCAGGTGGTAACAACACACTCCTATCCACATATGCACGTCACTTATGACTCACCGGTAAATGTTAACGTTGTATTTTATATTTTAATCAGACTTATAAGGCAGCTTCTCTTACTTTTCATCTTACTTAACGTACACTTGCTGCTAGAAATAAATTGTTTCATAATGTATAACAAAGGATTACAATTTAATGAAACAATATTTTGCCCTGGTATTTTTATGTTGGAAAGACACAGAAGAAGGTGAATATATTGATAAGTATACGATAGCGATCGCAACACAGAGTCTTTTCATCCGCGATGTCGACGCACGTTCTATACCCGCCTTTATCCCTTCTCCTTTTATACTTACTTATATACTTTGTTTTTTTCTTTTATTATTTTTTTTCCCCATATTTTTTTTTTACTTTAGTCTGAGCAATCTGATCCCCTCTACCTCAATTCTTATAGCACCTCTCGACGCCTTCTACTTGTTCCTCCACTTGCTTTTATTGCTCGTCAACAACTCAGGTCAATGCTCATAATTCTATACTATTCTTTAAAACCACTGTGCTTTGGTAAAACATACCTCTATAATCTTTTATATTTCAAGCTGAGAATGAATACACAACTGTTCTTTCATTTTTATAAAATAATAATATACCGATAACTGAGAAGGAATATCAAACGCGAAATTCTTGATATTTATACGGCCTTGGCAACGAATTCACGTCTCTCATTCAGATATCGCTTTTTGAATTCAAGATATATTTCATTTCCCATCTACCGATGCTGATCCTAATCGTCGTTGTATTTCAAGCTCGTCCACTTTTGCTCATGGTTAGATCCTATTCTTTATAGTTAAAATATTGCTAAATTTTATGCAATCTTTCGCAGAACCAACACCCATCATTTAAACTTGTCCCACTCTTATTTATTCTCTCGACTTTTCGAGTTACCAAACGCGAGATTTCCGACGCTCTCATCCTCTTCCGCTTGGATTAGTCACGCTTCGGCTGGCTGCTGATGCTGCTGCGTCAGCATTTCGTAATTTTGTACATAGCATTGATCTACCGAGAATTTTGCATAGTATAATAATGAATTTCCAATAAATTAATCCTATTACCAATTGACAATTATCACAGTGTTGTCTTTTTTTGTTCTATATCACTCATTAAAATCTCAATTATATTAATCTAATGTTGATTGGTCTTTTTGTTTTTCACGTGGTTCAGAATTTAAAATGATGTATTGATTATGACGTAATTGAAGTGGATGAAATACGGTTTTATATGCTGGGGTTTAAGTGGATGAATCGGAGTACATCGTATAAGTTAGACGACAGGATGAGGTTAGTGGCGGGAAGTGTCCTCGTTATCACGCCAGTCAATTGTTTAATCTCGGCGGCTTGGCGACTCGGCCTCCGCTTCCTCTATAGCGTTTATACGAGACATGACACCACGCAAAGCCCGTATAACCGGCTATCATGTTCCACTGGCACGTATTACACACATGCACACCTTTTATATTTACACGACCTTGTAGAATTTTATATACAGACTGTCTAATAAGAATCCATATTATCATACGGTATTAGCCAATACTTTTGGTCTACTTGTTTTGACTATATGTATTCATTATGCAAATCGGAAAGAAAAAAAAAAGAAAGTAAGGAGGCGAACTTTTTAAATTATTATTTAAGTAACAGAAACATTCCAAGATACGACTGGTTGACTTACTTTATACTTGTTCCCCGGGACTGGCGTTCATCGGATAATGATTTTTGGACTTGGTATCGGAAGTTTCTGGATGTGATTGTGATAATCGTGATCGAGGCGGTGATATTCTGAGAAAGCGATTCATTTCTGTTGATTCGGTAGCATCGTCAGTGTCTTCCTCGTCATCAGCAGCATTGGAAATATGATAGATTATAGGTTTAGTTATGCTATCATTAGTTGTGTTTATTTCTAGTCGTGGGATGTTATTGAATGTTCGATCTTGCGGTATTATCGGTGGTGAATCAGAAAATCTCGTTTGCCTAAAAGAGAACGTCAGTGTGAAATTTGGTTTGATTTATTTATTAAATTAAATTGAGATTAAATTTACCTAGAATCTAATGCGATTTTAGATGTAGACTTCTTTAAAGCTCCAGTTGATGTTGATAAATTTGATATTTGTTCCATATTTAGTTTAGAATCGTTTCGTTCAAATGGGAAATTGGACTGTGAATTTTGGATTTTTGGTTCCTCTTTTAGCAAAATGCTTCCTGGCTGTTGATAATTCCGCAATGTAGTAGAATTGATTCCACTTGATTTATGGTAATTTTCTTCATTACGTGGGTAATTATCAATACTACTGGAATTATTTTCAGCGTCATCAAGTTCACCGCATTCCTTGAAATAATCAGCCAATATTAATCATTGCACAAGAATTATAATAATAAATAGCACGTATTCGAGTTTAATTATCAATCGACTACCTCCTCTGTCGTATAAAATGTTGCAAGCTTATGATCAACTTGACAATTAATACTTTCACGCCTTGGCGAGTCGTCAGGTCCAGTTATCATTACTGGAATGGGCGTCGGTGGCGTTGGAGCATGCATGTGTAAACCACCAGCCGACGATGCTACGCTTGAACCAGAACTTGTCGTTAAAGAGCTACTAGAATTATCTCTATAAGCTGGAAATGTTGTGGAGCTCATGCGTTCTAAAAAAAAAAATAAATCAAAGAAATTAATTAATGAAATTAAATTTTTTATATAATTTTTGATTATATATATTTGATATTCTTTCATGTTAATGAGTCATTGTGACTCAATGACACGAATGATGAATTAAATTGACGAGAATGCTGAGTTTTTTGTGATAAATGTGGTGACATTTGTCTCCATCATTGCGTGGCAGATGGCAGCATTTGTTTGATAGTGATGCGATGACAATGAAGTATTCATTGTTGATATCAGCAGTTGGTACAGTATTTAAAATTTATTAATTTTGATAAACGATTCGATTTACCTCCTTTTGCATGATGCAAATCTTTCACTTCATCCAATTGCGCTGCTGAGCATAATGGTGTGTCAACTTCATAAGTATTGTTGAAGAGAGTGTAGTTTACCTCGTATTCACCAGTTTCTTTTCTGAATGTGATGATATGCTCAAATCTATGACCCCATAATATTTCTGCTGGAAGATACGAACTTCTTGCTTGAGTGGTCATTCCTGTAGATTCTATAACACCTGAAAATTATATTTAAATAAATAACCCGAGTAAAAATTTTGCTCCTATTTTAGATCTGCATACAGGTTTTTTAACATAGGAATTCAAGGTACTATTTAAAGATTTAGACCTTTTTAAGGTCTTAAAAGTGGCAGATATTTCAATTTCTTGCAGTTTAAGGTATAAAAAAGGTATAACGGACCAAAAACTAAGGAAAACTAAGGGACTATTAAGGTACAAATAGGTATAGAAAGGGACTAAAAAGGCATTATTCAGGACTAATAAGGTACATTTGAGATACAGTAAGGAGTACAAAGGTCTAATGTAGGAAGAAAACGTCGACTTGGGTGCTATTTTTAATTTTAGAGCTTTTTATGGCCTTAAAAGTGGCAAATATTTCCATTTCTTCCACTTTAAGGTATAAAAAAGTATAACTAATTGAAAATTAAGGAAAACTAAGGAATTATTAAGGTACAAAGCGGTATAGAAAAGCACTATTCAGGACTAATGAGGTACATTAAGATACAGTATGGAGCACAAAGGTCTAATGTAGGAATAAAATTTCGATTTGGGTGCTATTTAGAATTTTAGTCCTTTTTAAGGTTTTAAACGTGGCAGATATTTCCATTTCTTCCACTTTAAGGTATAAAAAGGTATAACGAATCAAAAACTAAGGAAAACTAAGGAATTATTAAGGTACAAATAGGTATAGAAAGGTACTAAGAAGGCTCTAATTAGGACTAATAAGGTACATTTGAGATACAGTAAGGAGCACAATGGTCTAATGTAGGAACAAAGACAGTTTATAATATAATTTTAAAATGAACCTTCAAGCATCACGATAATTTCAAATCTCTCTCTGAGCATATCGCTTGCAGACAAATGATAAAGTGGTGAATTGTGATCAATTTTATGGACAATTGTTGTTGGCCAAATGAAAAATATTTTATCTTCTTCACCGTCACCACCAACTTTTAATTCAGTTTGAAAAAACGGAAGCAATTCACCTTCCCTAGTGACCTGTAAAATTCAACAAATTATCGTATTCCAACTCATTCAATGTCATCAATATACATAGATATTAACATACCAAAATAACTGACCTTTCGTTTTATCATTTGTGCGCGTATGTGAGCTTCAATAATATGACTTTTTCTCATATCTCCAACTCGAAACATCAGACAAGGTTGACCGTCTCTTTGACAAATCACAGCATTGCGAGAAAACAAAAGTGTCTGCGTTCGTTTTTTCGGTCGGGATAATTTTGCAAATACAATACCGACCATAAAAGCTTGAAGTATAACTCCTGTCATGGATTGTATACACATGACAAAAATCGCTTCGGGACACTCTTCAGTTGTGTGCTTGGATCCATATCTATAAATTAATATATTCACAATTACATTTTAATTCGATGTATTACTCTCCGAATTCTTTCATTATTCACCCAATTGTATGCTGGGTCTCAACAGAAAATAAAAAACAACTGGTAAACCCGTGAATATCCTCAACACAAGGTGTGAATGTTTTATTAGAGGAATAATTTCGTGAATCAAGATCGCCATGAGCGTAGACAATGATCCACCATACAATAGCAAAGCCCAGCCATGAGAGCATGAAATTCATCGAAAATACTAACAATGTCCAGCGCCATTGAGCGTCTACCAATGTCGTAAAAATATCCTGCGACGATATTATTTAAGTATTATCAATTGTAATATAATATTAATTCAATAAATAAATATTAAAAAAAAACCTGGAGATATCTGCGACGTCTTTTAGCAACATTTCCTTGAACTACGTTACAATCACCATGCTTAAATACTACTCTCTTTCTCACTCGTCTTGAGCTGAATCTCGTTTGTCGATATCTAAAATATCAAGTACAAAAAATATTAATTAAGGAAATTCATTTTTATAATTATTAAAATTAATACGATATTATTATTTTTAAATGAATATGTGTTTGAAACTGGTAGTAAAAATGAAACGATTAAACTACTAAATATTAACAAGGTGTTGCGGTATAGTTCACGTATACATATATGCATTGAGCGCGAAAATAATTTTCAGCTTATTGCCAAGGGCGCTGATTTGTTATTCGAGTCTTGCAACTCACGTTTAATTCAGGCTATTTGCCAGGGCTGTATATTTACAATAGTTTCCAATGACCATCGATATCTTCCGATAATTTAAAATTGTGCATAATTCAATGGTAATAAATAAATTGAAAATTTATAATTATATTATCTGTATCAATTTTTTTAAATTAAAAATTAATAAATAAATTTAAACGATGAATATTATTTGGAAAATAAATTCAGAAATACACTTTGATAAATATTAGAAATAACTGATCAAAGAGATTATTTCTAGAAAATTATTTCGTTAAAAATATTGACCTTGTATATATTTTCTCTATAACGTAAATTAATTTTCGTATAGTGACGGGTCCAAGGATAAATATTGCTTGAAGATGTTGTTGAAATGTATTCAATGTTGTTATAAATCATGAATGTCTTTATAAAATATTTTTCGATGTGATAAACAAAAATATGAGTCAAATATAGACTCTCTCAAATAACTTGGTATGGAAGTTCTGACATATTTGGCCCTGACATATTGACCTATCGCTAAAAATACATCAAGTAGTCAGAAGATAACGGAGATATTGAGGAAATCAGGAAGCAACGATCATGAGTTGAATGTCTTCTATATGATTATAAATATATATTTTGAAAAGTATCAGTTTGACAGCAATAGTGTATGGGACCTTTTTTGTAGGAAATTAAATTTTCTATAAAATAGTTTCTTTGATAAAAAACTGTAGAGCTAATAGTTTTCGAGAAAAATCCAATTGAATATATGAAAAATTTCAAATTTCAAATATGTTTAATGGGATTTATCTTGAAAACTATCAGCTCTACGATTTTTTATCAAGAGACCAATTTTGTAGAGAATTGAATTTCCTACAAAAAAGGTTTTATACATTATTGCTACAAAATTGATAGTTTTCAAGAAAAATCAAAAAAACTATGAAATTCGAGCAAAAATCGGCTTTAACATTTTTTACCAGTGACACAGTTGATATAACATAATTTTGCATAAAATAACTTTTGAAGAGAAAGCGATTCTGTATATTTTTTTCTAAGAATCAATTGAATAGCATAAAATACTACGAAGTTATAGATAAAACAAAAAAAAAAGTTGAGATTCACGTGTTAATCAAATGAGAAAATTTCAAATTCAATGACCGAGTACTTAATATCAAAATTAAAAGCTCTTCTTTAGCTGAAAATTTTCTTTTCAATGTTCAGAATGATATTCCATCACCGGAGCGAAAATTAAAAAAATAGTCGCCTCAAACGAAGCACCCTAACACACACGTATTTAAACCTGCAGAGATTTAAAAATATCCAAGCTTCAAATTTCATTCATCATTAACATCTCAGATAAATATCACACGCTACCTAAATAATTAATTATTATTAAGTACACTACACTAAGAGAAAATGTGTATTTGATAAAATAAAATAACAAATTTATACAAAACAACAAAGTACGAAAATATTTTTTGTCTCTGGCGTATGTCAAGCAAATAAAAATGCATACTTGAGACATTCCTCTCGCCAAGAAGCCTCTCCAGAGGTCGTGGCCTTGACCACCAGCATAGAGACTTGTGAAATAGCTCTTCGGAACCCAGCAAGAGTCATCCCGTCTCCGAGGTGGCCGCGGTGGGGGCATGTTGCTGATGTGCCCTCACCATCAGCAATACTCGACTGTTTTATATTATCACCAAGCATTGTTTGTTCACTGGGATTTTATTCCAGTTTATCAATAGCACGACATTATCATCCGTTGAATATTTATATACAACAATAATTGCATTCACTTGGAATGAAAATTAAATAAAAATAAAATAATCCGCGTTTAAAATATTAAATATAAATATACGAATAAAAAATCAAATCTATTGAGGATTTTTTTTATCATTTTCCATATGAATATTATTTATTTCGTGGAATATTTTTCTACTGTATTTTTTTTT
>JAQQBR010001837.1:5812-18398 GCA_030347285.1 Microctonus hyperodae
TTAATTACCATCACGAATATAAATTTCATCTTACTAATGTCATTAAAAGCTAAGAATAAAGATAACAGTGGGGGGAAAAAAAATACTTTAATATTGCCACGAGAATAATTATCAAACATTTTTTCAAACAAGCTTTCACGAGAATGCTAAAGTTTCGGAAAAACAAAAAAAAAATCCTAATGTATTGTCAATCCCTAGCATGAAGTTCATACAAATTCATGGACTATAATTTGGAAAAGATGCGGTTTCAAGTTACCACGAAGACAAAAACTTTTTTCTCATTTTATGGAACTTTAGTTTAAGTCGATATTGAAAGTTGGTGTTTTATTTCACAGTGAAAAAAAAAAAATACCATGGATATTGATCTATAAATGACAACTAATTTAAAACTATAATTTGATAATTATTCTCATGTTATAATTTAATATTCAACAAATAAAATTATTACATTCATTTGATTCCTTTAAATTGTAATGTAGATTGAGAATAAATGTAGTTTCATCCACTTCTAAAAATATCGGAAAAGAAAAATGAATGGAGAAAGAACAAGAGAAAGAGTGGACGAAAATAAAAAAATAATTCAACAAAATAATCTATAAAGTAAAATCCTATTAAAACTGATTGGATGTCAAGTAATGGAAATCCCATAGTCATCAACTTATTTTTCGAGTTTCGTGGCCTTGTAGACTTCTCATCGAGCCAATATCAACCGACGTCCCAACAATCCTCTCGCCATAAGACAGCAATATAGTTCGAATATCCCGAAGTGCAATGCTGTTTCTGGAGAGAAACTATCGAACGTTCTTGGGAAATAGAATCATCTTCAAGTTTCTGAAGGACAATATCATCGAAGTCTACCGTTCAAATGGAACTATTATACGGTGCATGGATTTCACGACAATTTTGAAATTGGTGAATGTCAAGGATTTTGATAACATTTGTTCAGTCAAGAGTAGATAAAATATTAAACAATCGCTAAATGACTTTATAATAATATCGTTAACTTTTAGAAAAAAATAAAATGGAGAAGAAACTAAGAAAATTTTATAGAAAATTATCATAAAGCTAGTGTCCTCAATCTAGATTTAATTAATCTCATCATTAGCAAATGAGATAAATTTATATATTGCACATATTTACAAGAGTTGTTGGAAAACTAAGGTTTTGACGTTACAATCCAGCAAGTAAATATTCTGGTTAAGTACATTGTTACTGTTAAGTTCAAGTAGTTTCTCGTTGAATATTAAGTAATGTAGTTTTGGTAACTTTAGTATATTTAATCAGGCAAATGCACGAAATCCAATTGAAACAAAGAGAGACTTGAGCTTTATGAGACATTATATATTAAAGCTGTTGATAATGATGATTCATACAGTGAAATAATGAATAATGAAGTGAATGGAACGTTTTTTAAATTTATTTGTTTAATAATAATTATGGAATTCAACAGATAAATGTCTTTAATAATTTATTCTTATTTAAATGTAATATTTAATTATAAATATTTAATATTTATTAATATGTTTGCAATTCATGGATAATTAATTTAGAGTTGTATTAAAATTTTTATATTAATGGTACGTGAATAACAACAGGATATGTGATTGATGAAAAGCCTCTTGTGGTTGATTGGCTTGAAGAGTAGTTTGAACTCTTGTTCAAATACGCGTTGAACGATGTATTGAAAGCCGCAAGATTTTCAATAAATTCGAACAATATGATTGAGAGAAAATTGAATAAATTTCAATGAATTTGAAGAACATATTTGCGTATTATTAATCCATGCATTTGTTTCAATTTTAATAACTTAAAAAATTACGTAAAAGAATTTTTTTCATTTAGATAATAAATAGAATTTTAAATATTAAAAGAATAATGTCGCAATATTTTTTTTTTTTTTTATAATAATTAATTTGCATTTTATAATTGGAATTTAAGATACACAGTGATGATTTAAATAATTTTTCCATGCATTTATTATGTAAGTGAATGAAAATTTTGTTATATATTCGCAGCAGGTAGGCGACAAATCATCAGAATCAATTTTCGATTTGTGCCAATTGAATATAAAAAAAAAATGAGAATGAGGTGGACACGTTGCTCTTGACAACCATAGATACTTTTAGCAACGTCTTCAAAGTTTACGAGAACGGAAGCACGAGTTATGTGAACGATAGTGACAATGGCAGTAATTCTTATGGGCCAGATGTCGACAAAGATTTAATGTCGAACCTAGCATCTGTACAGTATTCAAACTTGTCGGGAGGACTATGAGCAAAATTTATTGAAAATTCAATATCGAATTTTTCCAATGCATCGCGATTAGACTCCGCATGAATATGTTTTTAGTCATTGAATAAATGCATTGGTGAATTTAATTACTTTAAGCAAGAACATTTATGATGCATTCAAAAATAAAATTAATTGAATAACAATTTTCTTGAATAAATATTAATTATTTGAAATAAATATTTAATTGTAAAGTAATTTTTTTTATTATATCAAGAACATTTCAAAAATGTATAATAAATTTTGAGGATATTTAAAAATTTGAGATGATTCTAAACAAATTATTTTATTACTTTAAATTAAATTTTGATATATTCTATGTATATAATATCGATAACATAATATATATCTCTTGAAACTTTGAAATGAAAATATTTTTCCCACTCAAAGACATCATTTTTTTTTTCTTTTTATTTTTTTCTTTCATTATTTCTTGGATTTGTCAGTACAACTGACGAATCATGATAGAAGGTATTTACTGCGTTCTACATATTCAATTCCTTACGTCTGGAGCTTTCCATTTGGCAGGAACGGAAACGGAATACGTGAAGATACTCGAAAAGTCCGAGAGGGAGACGCTATTGAAAAGTACTGCTCTAAAGTTTCGGATGCAGAGTTTATAGAAAGGATCAAAGAGAATTGCAACATTTTCCTAAAATTTCAAAAGGCCTCTGCACGCTACTTTAAAACATTTGTATACTGTCTCTTTTCTTCTATTTATTTATTCATTCATTTACTCACATACTTTTTCCTCCCTCATTATGAAACATAATGTAAATTGAGAGACGTTATTTAAAATGATGATGAGTTGTTTATAAAATTATCTATGATTTACTTCAAAATGCTGAATTTATTATAAAACGTATTATTTTTCAAATTAAATAAAGCATTAATGAGCTTTTATAAAAGATTCTTCAAATTAAATTAATTATGATATAAATTCTAAATGAAATTATATGATAATAAATTTATCGTGTATGAAAATTGTTCTTCATTCTTCGATAAATTTAATTTGGTTTGAATTTAGACATTCGTATCATATTTCTTATATAATTTTAATATATTAATTATTTAATAATTGGATAAAATTAAATTTGAATTAGTTATGACGTATTTTCAATGTATTACATTTGAAATACTTGATAAGTAATTCAAAATATTTTATAATTTAATAATAAAACATTCCGTACTGATGTATCTGAAGTGTAAAGTATTGAAAATTCAATAAATCCAGCAATTTCGCGATCAATCTCCAAACATTTAAAACAGAAATTTGTCAAAGCCATAAAATTAAATTTTAAAGCATTACAAAACATTATAATTAAATGTCACAGATTAAACGAACCAAAATTTTCTAAATTAAACACACGAACAATTAACTATGAAAAAAAAAAAAAAACTCTTTTATAAATTATCATCGAATTCCTATCAAATTAATATAAAACAATAAATTATAAATCAATTCACTAATATAAATAAACAAATAATATAAAATACAAAATACAAACTCTTTTTTTTTTTTACAAAACAATAAAAATCCAAATAAAATGTAACATAAATTGATAAAAGAATTTATATACAAACATATTACAATTGCCTTCACATTATATATCACAAAAAATATAATTCAAAACTTTTATTTACGAGAACGAATACTCATATAGGAGTCTCAATATTGAGATCTTTCAGGCAGAACAATTCGATCTAGCCACAGTCATCTTCACCATCAAACAAATGTGTGCAATTTCAAGAAATGCCAACTTGCGCTTGTGTCTTCTCTTTATTCTCTTTGTGACATAAAGCATTCCAGGTATTGTGCCGTTATATTGGACAAAACTTGTGACGTCGATTTTAGCGATGCGATTTGATATATCACCGTCGTAGAGTCACTGGTACCGAAGCAAACTTCGATACAGGACATTTATCAATAGGTGTGTAGTGTTTTATTGGTTATGTGTGTTATCCTTTGCGTATATATCTGTAAGTATATTATCCCTACCTTTGTTTCTTTTATTTCTTTTTATCATTTTATATTCTCTTTTGCTTCAATCCGACATATTCCCATTTATATACATACACGTTATATATTGTTACATGTATATACACCGCAAAATATATGAACTCTGAGCACGCCGACGGAGAATCTATCTGATCAGGTCTTCCGGTTGGAATAAGGATGGTTAATATATCGTAAAATATCGGCGTCGTATAACAGTATCGAAGCAGCAGTCGTTGTAGCAAAATAAAAAATAAGAAGAAATAAAAAAAAATAAAGTGAGCGCGTGCTTGCGCCTGCTGGTACTCAATCTTTTGCCAATGTCTCTTGGTAGAAGGTTCTCGCTTACTTCATGTAACCCACTATTTGTCAGTGAGCATTCTGGTGCCAGTTTATTTATTTATTTTTTTTAAATATACAGCCGTGGAACAGTAGAATATGTGAAGAATTTTGGAGAATTTTTTTTACATGAAAAATATTTGTATTTATGAATATTTGAAGTGATATTTTATATGATTTTTAATTTTATTAGAGGAAATAATTAATGGCCTGCAGTATTATTTGTGAAGGGTTTAGTGTAATTGTCAATGAATGTGGATAATATTAAAATCAAAAATAATTAAGCACGTGTATAGTTGAAAATAATTAAAATATTTATTGATATAATTATGATTGAAAATTTTACGTTTCATCGCGTATATGATTGTATATTTAATTAAAAATGACATGAAAATTTATTGGATTATAATACAAAATATTTATAATTAATAAAATAATAATTAAATATTTATTAATTAAAAATAATAGTTAAAAAATTAATTATCCAATATTAATTATTTGGAATAAATATTGTTTATAATGTAATAAATTTCATTGTTCTTTATAAAATTTTTTTCTAAATATTTGAATAAAACTATTGTTCTTAAATTGAAAAAAAAAAATCAAAAATATTTCTCAAATAATTCCATGAACGAAAAAAAATAAGTTATGTAGTTTTAGAAATTATTCTTTTATTACAAAATTTTATTTTTCACCTTTTCCACTATTAACCTGAACTTTAAATATTATCAACTACAGTTTGAATAAAAAATTGAACTTTGATTTTTAAATTTCAACAAAACTATAAAATCACTATCTCAAAATTTAGACGCTCACATAAAATTCCTTACGAATAAAAATTAACTGAAGACACTGAAGCCAAATACACCCACCAAACAACTAACAATTCCAACTCATTAATTTAAAATATTTACAATCATTAAGGTAACTATATAGCTTTCAGCCATCAGGACATTGAGCACTGTAGTGCGAGCGAGTTTATTTTTGCCAACTAAGTAAAAAAAGTTACAAGACGAAGCGAACGCGCGTTGGTATTCGAGCACTATCGCATCCTATATACGTGGTCTGATTTCGAAAAAGTATAGCTCAACTGAAAGATCGTTTCAAGCTCACATACGAGCGACCATTGAGAAAACATACACACACACACGAATATCTATAAATATCAGATACTCAATAATCAGAAGAGTCGATACATTTGCCCTTTTCTCCAGTCAGTTATCACGTTTTAAAATCAAAAACTCTTCTTTCTATCGTAAAAATAAACAATGTAATATTATTAAAATTTTATTGATAATAAAGTACAAAAGTCAAGCAACAATAAATCATACATTGAATATTATTTCACGTATATTTTACTTCACAAATAAACAATGAATATAAAAAGGTGATTTTTCATATTATATATTAAATCTCCCTTTTATTTATTTATTTATTTCTTTTTTTTCTTTTCCGATGCTTTTAAAGTTGTGAGAGAAGATAAGCGGGTTTTATGGAAAACTCGGGTTCACCATCTATACGTATCCTCCTTGCTTGTCCTCATTCTTTTCGTTTTCTCTATTTCTCTATTCGTGTTTGCCCGACCAGGTTACAAAGTCCACGCTTTGTAATCTCCTTTTGAAAAATCAGTTCACGACTGTTCATAACACGGTAGCACTTCGTAGATGCTCGTTCTTTTGTGTCAACTCTTGAGAAATTCAGCGGAAGCTCTTATCGAGCGCGCGTTCGTTTTTCGCTTGTGAATTTTTTTTTCTTTGTTACCAGATGTTACGCTCCATCTCTATACTTGCGCATCACTATATGTGTGGTCCAACCTGCCTTCAACGACGCGCGTGATGAGAATACAAAAAAAAAACATATGCGTATTCACATATGTATACTTTATGCACATATTATATAAAGTTGAGATAGTTTAATTCTTGTAAAAAATTTACATTTACAAAATATTCTCTTTACTTTGGATTACTATCAATCATAAAGTCTATTAAATGTTCCACGTTTTTCCAGGGATAAACGATTGATTAGTTTTTAATATAATCACAGTGAAAGATATTAAAAAAAAAACGGTAATAATAAAAATAAATATACTATCAAATAATTGTAAATTAAAATAGAAAAAAAATTAAATTTCGTTGCATTTAAATTAAATATTATTGTGAATGAGACAATTCTGTGTTAAAAAAAAAATCAAGAACTCTGTAAAAATCAGAAACACTTCACGTAGTATCACACGAGTTATTGGTACTTTTTCCAAAGTGTTACCATAAACGAAAAAAAGATATAAACTATTAACAATCTATAGTATTGCAGAAAATCCAATAAGATTTCAAGTCTTTTTATTTCGCTTGCTATTATCTTCTTTGCCAACAATTTAAAATTTTTTACATCTCAATTTCAAATTAATGTTTATTATACATACATATATATAAACGTAAAGAAGATTTATATCCTTTCATTTTCATTGTACTTCCCCGTCACTTTTTTCTATTCAGATTTTCGCACCTTAACTTTTCTATTATCACAAAAATATTACAACTCACAAAACTTTTCATCCAACTGCCATCAAACATTGCGTTTTGTCGAATCAAAATGACGAGTTACAAGTCTTGACGATAGTAAAAGGCAGTAGTAATAGTTGTAGCAATAATAGTACTACTAAAAGTAGCAGTAGTAGTAGTACTAGTTGATAGCAATAGTGGTTGAGTATTCGATTTTCTCTTCAGGCGTTTTGATCTCCCAGCGAATTCGTCTTTTCGCCTTGGGGATCACAGAACTTAAAATTCCCTAAAGGATTTTACATGGATACTACGTGTGATGAGAATGTCGGTTGAAAGACCAACATTTAAAGGTGAGGGTTCGCAAGTTTAACGAGAAACCTAACAATGTATGTATATAAATATACAGAGGAACTTTTGTGTACAAATCTTATATCGTTTTACAGTGTAGATATCATTTGAGGTGAATTCTCTCCCTCTTCTTCATGAGCTTTGCCATTTTGCGCGATTATATATGAGATTATGTATATGATTATATCTTTATACGTTGGAGACGAGCATTGCGTTGAATTTATCACTTGACGAAATGACGAAGTAATCGTTGTCATTTAACGAAGCTCATGGAGCGTTGGCAATGAGTTGAAAGTTATTGGGATAATAAAAAGTTTTGATATCGAATGGCGATCACATTATAGTATGTAATGTATATGTGTATATAGTCTTTGAAATGCTGTAGTTTTTAATTTTTCTGTTTCTTTTATTTTATTCTTGATGGCGTTGAAGAATGGGTGTATTAGTTATTTTTTAAATGGAGGAATTTTTGTGTATTGCTGAATACTTGTTTGCAATGATTTGTTTGTAGAATAGAAATTGTGACGATTTAAGTTTTATTATTGTCGTTATTAAATTAGATTGGAGAATTTTAATAGATTTATAAATCAAGAGATGTAATAATAAATTTAATTGCAATCAGGGAGGGATTATCTAGTTTTTTATTAGTTTGTTTTATAACTCATCATGAATATACAATGATTATGAGACTATAATTTTGAGTGCTTTGTTGTGGGTTTTGTTTTATTTTGATATGGGTTTAGGGGGAAGTCGGTTTATTATTTTATGTTTAGTGATTTTTTTGCAATAAAACACAGCGAAGAACAATTATTGAAGTATTTAAGATTCTATTTAGATATAAAAAAATTAATCGACGAGAAATATTGTGGAAATATAAAATTTTATTTCAAATTGTAGACTTAATTTGTATTATGTCGAGTGGTTTTATTTGGGAAAATTTTTTTTTTGTAAAGTTATGAAGGAAGAAACAATTTTATTGCTAACTGAAATTTTAGTCTACTTTATCATTAATTATTAAATATGATTTATCTCGTTTAACTAAACAAACTATTTTTTTTTTAATATTTCATTAAATTTTGTGGGAAATTTTAATCAATTTATCGATCAATCGATCAATCAATCTGTCTGTTAAAATTGTCAGTTAATAAATCTCAGAAACTGACATAATTTTCTTGAATTAATATTAATTTAATTTTGCTTGATTTTAATCGTGATACGTTAATTTTTTTTTGTAGACCACAAAGAAAATTTTATCATCCTTCGTTAAATTTTAATCTGTATCAATTAATTGTACCATAAATTTTTATTTTATTCCAAGGTATTTTTCAGTTCGATTAGAAAAAAAATTGTAATTTTTTTTTTTCAACACAACTTAATGTGCGTATACATATATACGTATACTATGTGCATTCATTGTGGGAAAAGCGAATGGATGGAGTATTGGGATAGAGAAGAAAGGATTCAAGAAAACGGCCGAGACTCCTCGATCCAGATAAGAATTTCATTTAGTTCACTCAGACTTTATTGCTTCCGGTATCTGACGACGCCATTGTGACGAGGTGAAGAAAAGAATTGAGAGGAGAAAAAAAAACAAAAGAAGAAAAACGTTTGTGTGAACGATGTAGATGAATAAAAATCGAATTGGATATATCTGTTATTGATAAATAAAGATTCATCATTATAAAACTTATTGCAGTAATTAATAATCGATAATTAAATACCTTAATATAAAAATAAAAATTATTTCTATAATTTTTATCTAACACATATCAATAAAATATAATTAATTACATTTTATTTTTTATTTCTTTAACATTACATTAAAACATTCCACATAACTTAATATACAAACTCTAGTGCTTTCATATTAAATAAATTAATAAAAATTAATTATTCAAAATAAATATTAATCATTTCAAAATAAAGATAAATCTTTCAATATAAATATTAATTATTAAAAAAAAATATTAATCATTTGAAATAAATATTAATCATTTGAAAGAAATAAAAATTCCAATACATAATAAATTTATTTATCCTTTAATTAATTTCTTTTTTTTTTTTTTTCAGTATATAAATAATAATTAAAAAAAATATTTTTTTCCATAATACAATTTTCTCTTCTATCTTATCTAATAACCCAATGATTAATTATAAAATTATTTAGTTAACACAACAAATATGTTTACAATTATTCTCATGTAATTTTCCGCATAAAATACCTGTGTACCTTCTTCACGTTACATACAAGTGTATACATATAAATCTATACACACTTTGTATTTCTATACACGTTAAACTGTAGATCGTTTGTACTCATCAAGCTTTCGCATTTCCACAGTACACTCATTAATATTCATCAACGCAGAGACCTAACACTTGAGGCTCTCCAGGCATTGTTACTGCACCAAAACACAACATACACTTCGGACTCATCACATACTCGAGGTGTGATAGAGGGAAAGTAAAGGTAGCTGGCAAACGAAAAGCTTCAAGCTCGCATAGATATATGTATATATATTAATAAACACACACATATATGCATGCATGTGTGAATGTGTGCTTGTATATAAAATTATTCTACACTAGAAAACCACTTGAGCACGTTTCATATTAGTATACATATTTATAGTTAACATCCAGCATACAAGAATATTATCTTATGTAGTGATAATTAAATTATAACATCTCATATTAAATATTGTTTGAATATTTTGTGTTTCCTCAAATAAAACAAATTAATTAATTAATTAGAGATAAAAAAAAAATACAATGGCATTGTAATCAAAAAATTATTCTAATTCCACCAGCAAACACGTCTCGAAAATTATTATTAAATTATTCATTATTATTTATAATTGATATACTCGTGAAATCACACTAAAAATCCTAATAAATTTTTAATTTATTAATTAGAATTATTATTAATTAATTTATTTATTTTCCTTTTCTTTGTATTATTTTTATTTAATATTTTACTATTTAAATTTAAAATTATTTTAAAAAACCTAAAGCATAAATATTAAATAGAATAATAATATATATTATATATTATTAAGTATATACATTATTATTTTGTCTTTATTTTATATTATATATTTTATTTATTTAACAATAAACAATTATCAACGAAACTATATTTTAAATTGTCCAACTACTCCTAATAAATCCAATAAATCAATGAATTTCGAAATTAAAACGAATAAAATAAAATAAATAAATAAAACAATATTTACCTTGGAGATTTTCTTATATATAAATATATTCTTTCAATATTTAGGTAAAATTTATATATAGATATTATTTATATATAAATGACTTTCAGATAAATCTGTTAAAAACATTGAAGAAAAATCTCATGAGCTTTCATGATTGGAGATTTTGGAAATGACATGTCCATTAAACTTTCACCGTGACATATACAAAAGTCTCTCAGTATAGTAACGAAACAATATATCTTTGCGTTCGCTGATTCTCGATTATCGGTGATTCGATATCTAAACCCAATTCTTCCATTACCTCGATGTCACACTCGTTTTTCTCTCATCTAACTTCTCAATTTCAATTATATCCCTGCAAGTTCTTATCCATTATACACATATACGTATACAAATACATTTATCCGCGCCAATTCGACGTTTTCTAAAGCTATTGATTAAGTGTGAAGCAATCAATGCAATGCAGCTAAATTTAATTATTAAATTGAATATATATTTAATGATACTAATGGAATAAATATTTTAAGAATTAATTGTGAGAATAAATGGAATAATAAAATTATTATTTGTTATTTATCAATAATTTATATTAATATGAAATAATTATATTTTATAATTACAAGTTTTGATGTGTAACTGTATATTGGTCGTAAGTTTTGTGTTTGTAATGTAATCCCTAAAGACAGTGTGCAGATGTGCTATCAGTTGCTAATTCGTCGAGCGTATCGTCACAATGTAAACTCACTTCAAGCCCTTCTCTGTATCTACATGGAGATATAGACTCAGTTTGTACATATATGTATTCATTGACATATCATGACATTAGCCATTGCCACAATGTGAGCACAACACAGTCCCTCGAGACAATTTAGACCATTGTTTATTGGTCACACAGGCAGCGCACAAAGCTTGAACACAGAGTATGTGACATTTGCTGCAACGGTTGCTGTGTATTGTTCAATTGTTGTGAAGTATTGAAATTTTAATTAAGTTTTAATGGAGAATTATTTTTTATTTGGCGTAGGGAAAATGTTATTTGTGACGAATTGCACTTGATAATGAAAATATTTTATGCTGGGAATTTTTTTAATTTATAATAAGGGTTTGACATTGATTTTTTTTGATAGTAAATTTTTTTCTTGGGTTTTTAGTTGATGGGAATTTTATGATGGAATTGTTATGTATTATTTATTAGTCTTTTTTAGATAGAAGAAACAAAGAAATTTTTTTTTTATAATAAACCATTTTTGTAAATTTGTATTTAATTACTCAGAGGTTTCTTTTATTTTTAAATCGTTGAAATCACTTTTTGTTTATTCCAATTTTACAAATAATTAAGGAGTGAATTTTTTTGTTAAAAATAAATATAAATTGTTTATTTATTAAAAAATGTGAAGAAAAAATAATATACTACGAGAAACTTTTGAGTTAATTTTTCTAAATTCAATCATTAAAGAAGAAAAAAATTCTCAAAGTTGATTTATTATAAAAAAATTTTCTATAAATATTTTTATTAATTTATATAGCTATAAAAAATATGTAATATTGATTTTTATAAACTTTTTTGTAATATACGCGTGTAGAAATTTATTCAAAACACATATCTTAAAAAGCACAAGTTTTATACCATCTCTTAAACAGAATATCATATTATTTTTATTCAAAAATTTCTCAAGTTAATCCAGCTTTTGAATGTACTCGTATATATCTCCCTCTAAAAGCTCACACTGATTTCCTCATCATATCGTCTCGGGAACGTCCACGCCATTTTTTTTTTCCTCAACTATTCCAACTGGCCCAACAGCTCTATTTCTCATAAAAATGCAAGAGCTTGAAATTTTTTATAACCGTTTAACTTAAATACACGAGAAGCAAAGTAGAGTGTGGCTGGACGCGAG
>JAQQBR010000008.1:0-11534 GCA_030347285.1 Microctonus hyperodae
AAAGTAGAGATGTCACGAAGTAGAGATGTCACACAGCCACGGCTTAGGTACAATTTTATACTTTTCGACCATAGCGATTTCAATTATTGACATTTCCACTGAGTGGCCCACTGTGGAGTCACAGGAGACAAGCACCTAACGTGTACAGTGGGTGCACCAAGTGCACGATCGGTGCGTGCAATTGGCTAATGGGGATATAAGATGTGTGGCACTCAACGACGGTGCTGCCACAGCACAACAAGAAAAATAACATTATTATTGGTTTGCTCACTCTCCAATATATATACATATGTATATTATTTTGTATACCCGTCCAATAAGAGTGATTAATTAATAAATATAATCAATTCCTCCCGAGTATTCTTGATTCTGACAAGTTCGTTACGCGATTTTAGATATCATTATTATATTTTGGATATTATAACTTATAATTAGCTTGAGACATCAGAAAATTTCGGGAAATATGGCAAATTTGCGACAAACACCTTTAACCTGTAGTGGACATACGAGACCTGTCGTTCATTTAGCTTTTTCTGATATTACAGATACTGGTTATTATCTTATTTCTGCGTGTAAAGGTTCGTATCTATTTTTGCAAATTTCATTTTCTCATTTTTGTATATGACTCAATGTTTAGTGTCATAAATCTTTTTTTTTCTATTCATGTGCTGATATGTAGACCATATACACTATTGTATGTATCTCCCCTCTTGTTTACCTTGGCCCCATTAATACGTGTCTGATGGTATGTTTACAAGTTTCATTGTGTACTGATAATTGAAGGCCATGTTCCATTTCGATACTGTGGTGACTGATTCTTATACATTTGATGTCATCCAAAAATGACAATTTGTATTTGATTATAGAGCTTACGTTTCAATAACTATAAATGATATCGTGTTTACTTATTCTAGATGGTAACCCTATGCTTCGGCAAGGAGATACTGGTGATTGGATTGGAACATTTGAAGGACATAAAGGAGCTGTATGGGGCGTTGATTTAAATCGTCAAGCAACCAGAGCGGCTTCTGGGGCAGCTGATTTCAATGCTAAGGTTTGGGATGCCATAAAAGGAGAAGAAATCCATTCATTTCAACACAATCATATAGTAAAGTCTGTCACCTTTAGCACCGACTCAAATCATCTTGGTACAGGATCTAATGAAAAATTACTTAGAATTTTTGATCTAAATAGAACTGATGCGTCGCCCCAGGTAAATAGTTGTGAATAAATAATACTAATTATGATTATAATAACAGCAATAATAACGTAGATAGTTTCAAATTCATGTATACATAATATACATATAACAATATATTGTACAACGGGGGTGGAATGACGGTATTTTCGACGAGTGCGAAGTTTGTACACCTAAGGAAAAAACGGCAACCATACAAAGCAAAAACATCCGTTTTTTCCGAAGATCACATCATATTTTCCCAATAAGCACACGAAAATGGCAACTTTTTGAGTGCCAGTTGTAGCAATTATATGGTCATTTTTCCACCGACAGAAAAACTGATGATAAATTTTTTCTCCAGTTTGAAACATAACACTAAAAACGAATGAGCGCATATAAGAAATTCGCGTTCTCTAACTGGTCGATTTCCTAACGCTCCTTCTAACGTCATGTTATTTTGTATCGAACTCCGGAGATAAGATATAACGTCAATTATTTTGTCGGTATGGAAAAGAACATATTACACTGTAAATGAAGCCAGAAAAGTCACCACATTCAGGCACGCATGGGAAAAATAAAATACATTATCTGTTTTTCATAAATTTCAGGAATTTTCCGGACACACGAGCTACATTAAACAAGTAACATTTTTCCATGACAATAAATTGCTAGTAAGCTGTGCAGATGACAAAACATTACGAATTTGGGATCGAAACAGTGGTGAAGAGGTACGGCGTTTAGACTTTCCAGCAATTCCAAGCTCGATGGAAGTTTCTCGAGATGGATCTATGATTACCACAACACATTCAAATATTGTCACATTTTGGAATAGCAAAGAGTAAGTATTATGTAGAAAATATATCAATCACTCAAAACAACTGTATGTTACTATATTAATAACCTTTATTTTTTTATTTTCTTTTCAAGTCTTGTGAAAATTCGCGAATTCATTATACCTACCCAAGTAAATAGCGTTAGCGTGCATCCAGATTGTACCATGTTTGTTTGCAGTGGAGACGATTTGAAAATGTATAAATTCGATTACGCTTCTGGCGTGGAAATTGGTAAGTTATTCATAATCAAATTTTGTCGTTGATTATGAAACCATTTTTTATAACAATTATTACAATCATGTCTTTCAATTTGTAGAATCTTTCAAGGGGCATTTCGGACCTGTACATTGTGTCCGTTTTTCGCCTGACGGTGAGTTATATGCTAGCGGATCTGAGGATGGTACATTAAGGCTCTGGCAAACAACGGTAGGAAAAACGTATGGATTATGGCGTTGCACAGAACAAACATCGACAAATCAGGATAATTCATCATCTATTAATAATAAACAGGAAGTGTCTGCAAACTAGACACCGATATGTATCTATAAAATTTTTATAGTTTAATAATACAAGTTAGTTATTGTCAACAGTGGATATACACATATTTGGTATTTATTATGTTGCTCATTCCCATAATAGGTATATAATTTAAAATTTTTGATACTTTACACGACATGCGTAAATATAAAATTATTTGCATTTAGACATTTAAATGGCTATTCAGTGAATAGTTTTATGGTCCATTGGCCCATTGAATATAGAAAAGTAAGTATAACATACATATTAAAACAAAAAAAAAACACATAGCAAATATATATATAATAAAAAAATCATTGATATAACTCCTGCTAAAATATGAAAACTTAAAAACTCAAGTAAATGAATAGTAAGGGAATGATTTTTTGAGTACTTTTATAGAAATAATTTTCTATTCGTTGATACTTACATAACAATGGCAAATGATACACACCATACATGGTTATGACACTATTATTATGTACATTGGAGCTAAACACCAATAAGCGCCTGCATGCTTAAAATAATAATGTGTATGATATAAAGTTAAATCACTCGAAGAGACGCATACATACACACACACACACACACAAGAGCAAAATCACAATCATTACAATGTTTAATTTTGCAAACTAATATTTCTATGATCTAACCAACTTAATGATATATCATGATGTAGAAAGAATTATTTGATATTATATTTAATGTGCAATGAGGATTAATATAAATGAAGTTGAACTAAATATAATAGATAGTTATTATAGTTACTGATTCATTATATACTCAATAACAAACAGTGTATGTACATTTATAGCATTGCAGATAATCTCATATCAGAGACCATCTGCATAACAAATATCCAAAAAAAAAAACAAACAAATAACAAACATAAATGATAATTTATCTTGATTGTATCTACGAACAAGAATGGAGAATATCTTCAGCAGTGAGCAATATGAAAATTTATCCCAAAAATTGTGACAGATCAGGAAATTTGAAACCATTAAAAGAATTGGTTGATGTTGACGAAAATGTAGATGAAAATGTAGTGGCAGAATTAGATGAAGAGTCCAATGATTTACTGCGAACTAATTGTTCTGAGGTGGCCAGTGCAAAACCACACTGAGCTGTGCATACATCATCGCGTAATATAGCTTCCCGTGATGCTTCACGGAGTAATCGATCACAATCAGTGATTCGGAGTGAAGCACATTGAGTGCCTTCATTACTACAAACACAACTTGTACATGGTGTGGGAAAGCCAGATTCACCAACAGCAACACTCCTGCCACCAATATGACAGCCATATTTCATTTCACGCCATGACGAAAAATCCATTGCAGCCATTGAGCTGCAAGGGACTCGTGGATTTAGAAAATTTGACGGAAGGTCGAAGGCTGCTCTCTGCATTTCTATATGTGAATCCATGTTTTCACAAATTACTTTTGCAAGTGTATTCTTCCTAATTTCACCAAGTTGCGTTTCAGTAAAGCGAATATTTGGATCATCGGTCTCATACCAAAAGCGATCGCATTTACGTAATTGTCTAAATTGTATAGCAATAATACAACCGAATGTAGGACCGACAAGGCCACCTTGGAGTGGTCTCTCACTCATACCACCAGGAAATAGATCAATATCATCCACTGTTGCGTAAATTCTTTTTAGTCTCATTATTACCTCTGGTGCCATTTCTCTTGATAGATCCTCGAAGGTCGTGGCACGCTTTAAGTTACAAAGTGCACGATAATTATTGTAAGATGGTATACCATGATCTCGTGCACGTTGAACATTGAGAGCAATGAGATCAACACCAGAATGTTTTATTTGAAGATTTTCAAATAAATGATTTGTCACTTCTCCTGTAATAAATTGATCCATTGTCTCCATTGGCGTAGCAACCAGACCACGAATCATCTCATCTATCATTCCAGGCCTGTACAGCATGTCAGTGTTGAAAAACCCATCACGCAATAATATTGGTGGATCAACAGGTCGATAATTTTGGTCCATACGTGGTAAATGCGGACGCAATAATGAGTGACCGATTCTATAAGCGGCACTTGCGAACTCTGTAAGAATACTTGGATTACATGTAGGTGAATATTCTCTGTAATAACCATGTGGAAGGAGCTTAAGTCCATAAAGACTAATAGCATTCCAGCCAAGTATTCTAGGCAAAAATTCATTGTATGTTATATGCTGTAACATTGCACTAACAATTCTTCTTGTCTCCTGATACAGCTTTTCCGCATCCCAATGTGGATTGACACGTCTTAAACCGTCCATTATTCGATTGTGCTCACGCACCCACATTGTGTGCATTACCGTTAAACCGGGTTGTTCTGATGCCCGCCCATCGCCACCTATGAAACACAAACCTGAGGGAGATTTACATTCAGAAAGAGTTGCTGATTGTGGTAGCAAGTCTTTGGCGCGAGTTGGGTGAACAGTTATATTCATTCGTCCGCTAAAGCCACGTAAAATATTTGCAATACAAATATTTTCACCATAAACAACGGAAGCATCGAGAAAACCGGTATTTTGATTAACTTGCTCACGAGGACCGAGATGTTGTTGTCCTGGTAATGACCTCATTGAAGGAATGCACAGTGGCTCACCAGTTGTTTCATTTATTGCTGGATAGAAGTGATCACCAGGAGGTATTGGAAATGGATTACATTCGGGATGAACAGTACGAGCAGAGTCACATGATCGACAACTGGGAATCGATTCAGCGAATCCTTTATGAATCGGCGTCATTGTCAAGTCGTGATCCACAAATTGGGCGAATTGCATTACCATGAGCGTATAACGATTATGAAGATTTGATATATCTGGATGAATTGTAGTTGATATGAGTCTTGGGTTTGGTAACATACCACCTGTAACAGATCTCATCCGTGGCTTTGAAACACCATCATCATAAACTGGTGGCAGGAGCCTTGCGAATGTCGTCAGTGATTTGGCAAGAGTTGGATTACGGAGATTATTGCAGTGACCAGTGAATGTCCGATAAGGATTAGTTGGATCACAAATCCCATCTTCGGGTGGGCAATCAACTTCCTCGTGATTGGTAGCTGCTTTCGTATTTGATAAGAAGTTAGATAAATCTACATTATGCAAAATATCCGAGAGATCGCCACTGTTTGGAAAGCCAAGGACATTATCGGAATTTTCGAATACTTGCCTCTTTCGACGTCGCAGCAATCCTTGTGGCCCATTTAATATTTCATTTGTTGCAAGCTCATAAAATATGGAAGCATTAGCCAGAATTAAAGCATCTTTATTGGCTTTAGAGAAACTGGCGGCAGTGCCAGCTGGTGATTTAGGATCAGCTATTCTTCGCTCAAGCCACGAATGATATTCAAGTTGCTTACGTTTCATTAAGTCATTTTTAGCCTTCGCAACAGCTGACGTTATTATTCCAATATTTATTATTGACTCTTCATCATCATCAATTGATGGATTTTTATTTAATACATGGTATGCTTTTCGATGTGATAATGTGTCTCGAAATATTTTTTTAGAAGTTCCATCATAATTACTTTGTTGATTCACGTTCATCACATTTTCATTATAATTTTCACTATCATTAGAATCGTTGATATTCTCAGTCCATGCCGTAAGATCCAGTGTCTGATGTCTTGCACAATCAATTTTAGCATTTAAATACGCGTCACTTGGAATGAATGCCATCGGTTGAATAGTATGTATATCAGAATTGGCACACAATAAACCAGCTATAGTCACCTGCTTGATTGCTTCGAGTTGATTTTTCGTAAAACTAGATGGTGGCAAATCATTTTCATACCAAAAACGGTCAGAATTGCGAATGATTGTGAATTGGCGCATAAGAATGCAAGAAAATGTTGGTCCAAATACAGCGCCGGCGTTCGGTGTTTCTAATAAACCACCAATGATTAAATCAATATCATCATAATAGCTATAAATATTCTTCAAAAGTAATGTGTTTTGAAGTTTAATGAAATTTGTCACATTAAAATCAACTGAAATATTCGTGCAGTATTCAAAGTGAGCTTTGTACCCAGGAATGCCATGATCGCGGGCTGTATGAATTAAGAAAGCACTGTAATTCCAAGTATCAGAATTGATTGATGGTAAGTCAAGTCGACTTATATCGAGATTGAGTGGCGTTCCATGATACGCAACGATATCTGCGTTATGATTATTCACATTATCACTCTCATTTTTATGATAACCTGATGAAGACGGCTGCGCAAGAGAGGTAAGCACAGGTAAAACAGCAAGTGCAACGGCATCGAAAGTTCCAGGTTTATTAGTTGATGAGTATTGATGCTGAGGGTTGCTTGAACTTTGTGTATCATATTGGTGTATTTTACTAGCAAGAACTTCGCCTAGTACACTTGGTGCGAATTCTTTAAGTGTGATATGTTGAATTTGGGCAACGACTGCACGACGAGCTTCAAGGAAAAGCTTCGTATCATCCCAATGTTGATTAATTTGATTTAAATGATTAGCTATTCTGTTATGCTCATTTAGAATTATAGTATACAGATAACCTAGAGCACTGACATTAATGCCATTGCATATCTTACAAAATGTTATATTAACTTGACCACCAATATGGCTCCTTAAATGATACATTTGACTGTCAGTGGCTCCATAAATGTCCGATCCATCAAGATAACTTGACGCTCCATTCATTTGTTGCCGGTTGACAAACTTACAAGCATAAGCATTTCTTGTTGGTACAGTTCTCATGTAAGGCCTGCATTTTCCGTCATTACTATAACTTGGGAAACACTCTTTATGATTAGGCTGGTGATCGGTTTGACAACATCTCGATATATCAATATTTGGTACGATTGTTGATGCAATATCTCGAAGTACAAGTTGAGCCCATATACCTGTTAAACGCGTCAATGCTTTCCGTTCTTGTTGTAGTCCATTGGGCAAACTTGACAATTCAAGCTTTGCAATAACATCTGTTGGTGATAATAGCGCATGACGACCCACAGATGATCTTGGTTGCAATATACCTATCGAAATAAGTACAGAATTTAATTTATTTACTATATATAATACTAATTCAATTGTGTATTCATGCAAATATGTGTAATATAAAGGGAAAGAGTGAAACGGAAGCAGATTTTGATGAATAGGTTTTTCCAATTTTCCAGAAAAATCCGATTTTCATGTAAATAGTTCGGTTTATTCCTCCTATTTTACTATAAATTGAACAATGTATGAATAATCTAAAGTTTTTCTGCAGTTTCCTTCAAATTACTTTGAATATCTCAGAAAAATTGGAAGATGAATTGTAAAAAATCTCCCCAATTCTGTGCATTTCTTCGAATTTCTTGAGAGAAAAAATCATGCATAAATCACGAACAAATTTTCAGAAAATTTCTGACAATATTTCATAAAAATTCTTATTGGGTTGAAAACAAACCTGAGATTTTGAAAAAAAACACATAAAATCTCTTATTCCGAAAATGACAACGTTCGTTTTCTCGAGCATCCCATTTTATTTGAAATTTAAAAGATTTCATGAGAAATGATGACAAGTGAAAAATCCCATATTTTATTTCTAACTGTGATGTCGTTAACTTATATTATCATGATTACGCGACTAATAAAGAGGGTCGTAATTCTCTTGGGATATTATTGACAGTAGAGTGAATTCTCAAAATTTCCTCTAATACAAAGTCAAGCGATTAAGAATAAGAAAAAGTTCATAAACAAGTCATGTGACAACCATAATTTCTATTTTTCTCAATACAAATAAATATGGCAGAGGATATAAGCTTATTATATCCAGGTCAGAAATAAAATTATCTATGTATCACGGGATTTTTTGGGTTCCAATTATCTCGGACACTTTTTATCCCTTGGGCATGAGGCCCATGGGCCAAAACGTTGTCCTTGTTAATTAAGGTCCTCATAATTCCCTGGATGCATGAATAACAATAAATAATTATTAAATTTCTTCATATTCTAAACAAATAACTTCCCCCATGATTTATGTCCAACTGTATGTCATAGAGTCCCCGATGATATAGAGTTCAAATAGATTTATAAGATCAGTATATTGTGTAAAGAGGGAGTAATGGCTATATTTTTTGATAAGTGTGAATTTTGTCGGCCCGAACTAAGCGAAGATGGTAATAGCAACAAGGCAAAAGCATTCATTCGTCTCGAAGTGCACATCATACTTTTTTCAATAAGTACACTACAATACAAAATGTCTACTTTTTAAGTGTCATTTGTGGTGATAAAATAGTTATTTTTCTGCCGACAAAAAAACTAATTAATTAAGATTACGTCTTTTCTCCGACATAAAACATAAAAAAACACACGCAAAACCAATGAACAAGTATAAAAAATTCTCATTTTCTGATTGATCGGTTTTCTAAACTCTCTTTAACGTCATGTTCTTCTGTATCGGAGTTCGGAGATGAGATATAACAGTTATATAAATTTATTTCTGACCGAAATAATATTAACTTATATAATTGTATCGTTACGCGATTAATAAGAAGTAAAGGGTCATAAACCTCTTAGGATGTAATAGGCTATGTGCAAGAGACCTACTAGCGTCGCTAACGGCAAACAAAATACTATTGCACGACCGATTAATCATTGTTTTACCATAAATTTATAAAACTATTAATTTGCTTATTTATTTAGCTGCGTAAGAGCAGTACAAACGGTGTGGAATAAATGGTGGGTTAAAGTTATTTATACTAAATATATTTTTATTTCAAATAAACCGTAAAACAAACAAATAATTAATGTTTCTTATTAACAACATAACCTTAATCAATGTCGTCAGATATATTACAAACCGGATTCGAATATACGAAAAACAATCGATCTCTTCCACTTTGTTCTTTTTCCGGGTATATAACCTTGCGCAGGAAATGTATAAAACTATATTTTACTCGAATCTCCATCAATACAACAACCCGGAATACAATAAAGATTCCCTGATCGCTTAGTTTTACCCATGTGTACTACATAAATCACAAACTTTATAAAATTATTACTTTTTTTCCTTTTATCAAAACTGTTCACTCACATATGGAAAATCGAGTGTCAAAAGTGCTAACGACACTCATGACGAACGCTCGCATCCATTTTAACTCTAGCTCCGTCTTCCTGTACATAGCCTATTCAGAAGTATAGAAAAAATTATAATAACAAATGAAAGTTTGTAAATAAATAAAATAGTAACCTAAACTCCTATGATTCTCAATGCGAAAATGCGTATACTGGTGTTTGAGATTGTAGCAGACTCTCGGTGGCAGAGTACTTGACGAGACCATCAATTGTATCGTCAAGTATTAGGAAATGAAACATCCACTCGCGGGTTGGAGGGTGCTGCTATTCAAAAACAATATGAGCGCCGTAAAAGTACATTTTAACAAAAGAAAATAGATAGTAACTTTTAAACTTAATTAGTTTTTCCAAATAATAACAATAATGAAGCAATAATATCTTCAATACATATGATATAATTTTTGACTTTACGAACGCAACTCCACGCTTAAAAAATATAATTGAAGGCCTGCTAATTATTAATTCCGGTATAATTCTCAAGTATATTGTTAAATGCCATACTAAAATCATAATTCATGAAATATTTCGACATAAATATATCCTGCGTGTTGATATGAAATAGCCAGAGATATTAGTCCAGTTAAAATAGACATTTCAGCTCACAATAATTCGCATAGAACTAAAAAATCGTATAAATCTCAAATCGGTGAATCCACATTGCGGACCAAATCATCAAGTAGATAAAAATAATGGCCAAGTTGTAGACTGAAAATAGTTGTCAACCTTCATTAAGTTTCAGGCATATGCTATATTGCCCTGTTCATCTCAGTTTTATAATGGCAGAATTGCTCACCATGATTCTTAGTAATATTAGCAAATTAACATTTTAACTAACCACAATAGTTGTAATTGTTTCATTGAATTTTCTTAAATTGTTTTATTTCTATTCCAATTATGATGACATTAACATCACTATCAGCTTATACTACACTAAAATATTCGCAGCTATGAATTTTCCACATAATATTGAATGAAGTGAGACTTATAAGTATTTACAAGAAATTCTTGTTGGTTTTTTGCATCCGTCATGAATCAATAAAAAACGACATCAGTAGATAAAAATGTTTTTAAAGTTCGACGACGTTATTCCACAGTTTTTTCTTATAATTGCATATTTTGGTTTACTTATTTGGTTGGACTTATTCATCAAAAATAACATATCCAATGTTTCGTTTCGATAGTTCTACTCATTGTTAAAATAAAAAGTACTTTATCAGCACGTTTCAAATGAATATTATGAAATGTTTTTCTAGTCATTTTGTTCATAGAGGGAATTCCAGTTACACGAGCATAATGACAATTAATTTTTTAGTTAACTTTCGAATATGTGTTTGCTTATCAGTTACCGTATTCTGTGATTTGATAAAATATTTGTTTATTTACATTGTAATTGTTTCATAAATAATTAATCAAAGTTTTGCGGTTGCACACATTAGAAATTTTGATTATTTCACTGCAGTCAATTTAAGATCAACTTGACGCACTTTTTGAATTGGCTCTTGAGTGTATGCAAAATGGTCTGAAAATAAGGGTAGCTGATACGCAGCGCGAGTAGTAAGAAAATTTACTAAAATGATTAAAAATGATGAATGAACTTAAAAAAGAGTTGTAGACTATATGAACATATTTCTCTGCAAAATGCGCAACAGTTATCTGTGATAATCTAAATCATATCTTTCAAAATTGATGAATTTTCTCTCTGTATTCTTGTTGAAAACTTTAAAACTCTATACGAGGGTTTACTAATACGTCTCAACTAACTGATGAAATTACTGAAAACAATTTTTGAAAATGATTTTAAATTCTCCGATTTAAAATAATTTGAAATTTTTGAAGATTTTTCGATGAGACTACTCTGGAAAAATTATACAATTTTAAAGACATTTCAATTTTCAAAT
>JAQQBR010001838.1:0-11329 GCA_030347285.1 Microctonus hyperodae
ACGGACGTTAAAAAAACGCTCGTGTGGCCGCAGCCTTATAGATCTGTTAAATCAAGACATTCTGAAGACTTGACGTGTTATTCTTGAATCAAGTCCATTTTCTACTTGTATCAAATTCAAGATTTTGAAAATTTATAAGAATATTAATAGTTTGAAACTAGTCGGAATTTCGCGACTTGATTCAAGACTTTTTTTTTGGGTGCAGTTAGGAGTTGTCATCTTGTTAAAATGCAATAAAATTTCTAGGAAAAGGGTGGCAAGAAAAAGCCAAGTTTTAAAAGAACCATTATCATTTACGCGATAGTTTTCGAACGAATCATGGATGTATTATTATTTTAAAATAGTAACATTACCCAAATGCCGCCCACAAACATTGGACAATTTGTCGAACATAAATGGGGGCGATACGACGTATTGAAAATTTCGTCATCAAAAACTAAGTTTTTAATTTCATTTTAATTGTTTTCTGACATTTATACCTATAAGACTAATAGCAAAATGATTACACAATAATTTTATAAATATATTAGCTCTTCTAATACTTTATATATTTTGCAGGTAAATTTTTCATACTAATTTTCGGCTTTATGTTTCTTGGGAAAATATATTTTGAAAGAGCCGGACTGCAGTATGATAAAAAAAATCAGCTTTTTTATGACTGACTCTTTCAAAGTTTATTTTTCATTCTATTCCAAAAGGTCTGTACATATATTAATTATATGAATATTTGAATTATTTAATTGAATTTTTGACTAAACAAATAATTATATAGTGTGCAATGAGAATTTTTTAGGTTAAGTGAATATTTTATCTAGAGTTTGCGTTATATAAAACGTTTTATAATTATATAATGTAAAATTATATTTTGAGATTATCAGTAAATAATATTTTTGTTAATCTAAAATTCCAGAATTTCATTATTTTTATAAATGGTTATAAGTCCAAAAATACCGATAATTTTGAAAAATCTTTTATGACATCACGTACATATAAATGAATAAACAATTACTTATTGTAGAAATTTTTGTATTTATTTATTTTCTTTTATATTATTTGTCCCTTTTTTCAAAACTGGCTCTTTCATACCACTCCTCTCTCATAAGATCGCATAGACAGATAATCGGTCGTGAACTTGCTTAACATCATTTGATGCAAATTTTGAATGGACTTTTACACGAAATTTCATAGTGTGTATGATTTTTTTATGCATATGCCAACTGATAATTATATAATAAATAGGACATGTAGTAGACAGGAACTTCAGGACACCGAGTGATCATCCAACCATTACTAGTTGGATAGATGGCCGCTTGGTATAATATTCAACAAAAGTAATAACTTTTTATGACGTATATATAATTTACAGTAAAAGCATCGCAATTTCATATCAGCTTTCAATGCACTCAAATAACTTTTCATACTATTGCCTGCATGGAAATTGTATCTAGATATAAATGTGGATATATGTGGTACAGATTTGAAAATTTTGTGTAAAATTCCATTTAAAATTTTTGTCAACTGTTTTTAGAACGAATGTTATGTCGAATTTCAACACCGAAATTCATGACAAAGCAGAAAAATCCATTTTGTAAGATAAATAGTATTTTATTTCAAATTTCGTGAAAAAATTTTTTATTGTTTATTTATTTAATTACTATTTCCAGTGAAGATTCACATTTTGCTTGCCAAAGTTATACAATAATTGATAGGGGAAAGTGTCCTAAAATGGAATAGTAGGGTAAAATGACATTTCATGATTTTGAAATTCCCATTGAAGTGTGACCATGACAACATGTTACTGAGAATGCGAAATAACGTCGAGGAATATCCAGGAAATTTTTGATATTGTATCTGCTGTTAGTTGTATACAAGCACATTTAATTTGCAAATATATAAAATTCCTTTTCAGCAAGTATTTTTTTTTGTGGATTATTAGTGTTAAAATAATCGTAAAAAGTGGAGATTTCCGACAAAACGATAACTGAATACTTATACATATACATATTAGGGTGTGTGAAGAAAAGTGACTATTTTTTTGTGAGTTCTGACACAGAAAAGTTGGTTCCTGGACACATTTTGGGAATATATATCAAGTATGAGCTCTTAATATTATAATAAGAACATCCTCCTCATTGTCGTTATTCATTTTTACGCATTTCTCATATTCAAAACATCATATCTCATTATGAGTGAATTGTTAATGAAATACTCAGTACATATTTTTGAAGAAAATTGAACGCTCTACAAAAAAGGTCTCTTGTACTTTTTTCATAAATTTAACCATTTGAAAGATAATCGTGTCCGAACTTCAATGCAAGGTGATTTTCATTGTTTTTCAATAGCTATTTCAAATATACCCATTTAATTATTGAATTTTATTATCTTTTGAATGGTTTCTGTGTCGATACCGAAAAAAAAATAGTCACTTTTTGTGACCCACCCTAATAAATATATTATATTTAATATGTTTCAATATTTAGAAAATTAGAATTGTGTCTTTAAGCACAAAAATTAATGATATTGTGTAAAATGATGACATTGGTCTAAAACGAAATATCCACAATTTTAAATTCTCATAGTACACGATTTTCAAAATCTAAATTTAAAGATGAGTGAATTTGATGTTGTCAGTGGAAGCGATGGGCACATGTAAATTGTGGTGGTGTGTGCCCAAAAATAAGGACATTTATATACGAGTTTTGTGATAAAACTGCATAAAAAAACATATTTTATTTTATATCGAAAAAAAATGTTTATATTCAAGTTTTCCTATACATTTACTATCTGTTTTATATATGTAGTTTTGAAATTAAGGGAGTACCCTCGATAAATCAATAAACAATCAGAAAATTACGAAAATTTGTAGATATTTAGAAACCTTTTAAAAAACGACTCAGTTGAATTATTGTGGTTTTTTGTTGGCTTGGATAAAAGATATTGATAGTTTTATTTCGCTCCACTCAACATGGTTTTGTTGTGTGAACTTTGCCCGTAGGTGCCATAGTTTCAATATCACAAAATTAATAAACAAATTTTCCTTCATCTCGCAATTGATTCTGACAACGAGACATTTCAATATTTATATTTATTTCACTTTGAAATGCAGCTGACGCTGTTACAATAATAAATTGTTGCTATTCAAACTCACACACTACACAAATTTTTATAGATACACGCATTCACTTGATAGCCCACCATGTAAATATTTGCGATGTTGCCGAATGGATTTTACTTGAAATAATATCTTCATGGCAGTGTATCCATGCATGTTTTGTGTACAGTTTCTCGCAAAAATAATGTTGTTAAGCATTGAGAGTCTTATGACTTTTGATACTCACTATAAGACAATAATTTTGTCTACGATTGTCGCGAGTGAACTACTTTAATAAAGAATTCTATTAAGACAACGTTGTTAGACTCAAGTGCAAATGTTCTGTCCTTTGTACTTCAAAGCATGTAATTATTCTCCATGGACTGTAGTAAATACATCGAGCTTTCCTTGTTTGATTCCACCCTAATGCTCATGTCACCTCAATTATTTATTACCCATTTGTAGGTGAATCCCTTGCTATCTTTGGTCCTTACGTGCCTTCACCCTAATCAACTTACCCGCTGCACACATATTTCCTTTTATATCCTCACTTATACATATTCAACGAAAATATAAGAATCACCAAAGTCATTCATGCGTTAAATATTTACGTTACGATCTTCTTCAAGTTGTATACTGTATTAATACTGTTTTACAATTACTAAACTGTATAGTGCAAATTGCCATTACCAAAATTGAAAGAATGTAAATTACTTTTCTGAATATTTGGTGAACAAAAACTACTATAAGATTAGTTAAAAAATTTGGAATTGATGAATAACCTTATTTTACAATTCGAAGGAGAAAAATTATTAAAAATAAAATAAAAATCACACAATTTCCACCAAAAAATCAATGTTTCCCTATTGATTAATTAATACCGTTTGATTATTTTTCAACGCCTTCTATTCGATTTATATTTCTTTAGGATCCGTTCGTAAATAATCGCATTCATTACGAAGAGACATTTATAGACTGCAGAATTTAATGCAAATTTATGATTTAATTCATATGATTTCTCTTTAAGTAATAACAGTGTAATGACGAACACAAATGAAATTAATAAATTTGTGTCATACTATGATTGACGCAGAATTCCTGAAATTTTAATAAAACGAAATGGTGTCGTTAATTATAATTACTGATCTATATAACAAGACTCAAATAGGACGATGAAACATTTTAATATTGCGACAATTTATCAAATTTTGTCGCGTGAATTATTTTCCAAGTCACAACAATCACGTGTGATAATAATTAATGACATATCATCAAGAAATATGGAGGTATCTCGTATCAAATCTTCGCACAGTAAAAATTTTCGACCTGCATGTAGTTTTTTTCACGTAGAAAATAAAGATGTTATTCTAAATTTTGGTCCTTTTCAAGACCTTACAAGTGGCAGATAGTTCTATTTCCTCCACTTTAAGACATAGAAAAGGTATATCGATAAAAAAGCTAAGGAAAACTAGAGAATTATTAAGGTTCAAATAGATATGAACGGTATGGAAGATACTAAAAAGGCACTATTCAGAACTAATGAAGTACAGTTGAGCACAAAGGTCTAATGTAGAAACGAAATTTCGACTCTGGCAGTAAGAAGCACAAAGGTGTAATCTAGGAAGAAAATTTTGACTCTTATTAGATTTAATTGCTTTGAAAATAGTCTTAATCGAAAGTTCATATCCAAATTACATTTTTTTTTATCTTATACTTCCATGATATAAACTTATCAACCCATTAGTTACTAGAAATTTAGAAGTGGGAATTTTTTTATGAAACATTCAGAATTGGGAAACATTCAGTTTCCCACTCGAGATTCGGATCCTACATTAGACCTTTACGCTCCCTACTATATCTCAAATGTACCTGATCATTAGTCCTGAATAATGACTTCTCAGTATCTGCTTTCATATCTATTTGAACCTTAATAATTCCTTAGTTTTCCTTAGTTTTTAATTCGTTATACCTTTTTAATACCTTAAAATGGAACAAATGGAAATATCTGCCACTTTTAGGGCCTTATAAAGGACTTTACGGAAAAAATTCTTTAACGTCTTCAAATGCGATGAATGTTTTTCTTAGCATCTTTTAACAAATTTAGTTGACACACATTTCAGGATTTTGCTGAATAAAACTCTTTTTCCGAAATATCTACTTATAAATTTCCGATAATCTCACATATTTTTTCTACTCCTCTTTTCCCGAAATTTATTATCTTCAGTTTTACTGATTCGATTAAACTCATTTTTTTTTTCGCATTTCATACTTTGGAATGTGAGCTTCTGAAGTGTAGATATCAAGAAAAAAAAAACATTCCTTCAATAAAACGAGTTGATTATCGTGTGAATTTTGATGGAGATTATTTCTTTGGTCTCCGTTTCAAATTATAAATGATTAGTTTAGACAACCTCCCATTTATCACCTTAAATGTTGAACTAGTACAATCAATTTTTTGTTATAAATTAGCCTAAATTTCCATAAAAACTTTTCGATGAACAAATGTAAAATCATGCTCCGAAAGAATGGATAATATTAATGCGAGAAGTATGTGTGAAAATAAAAAATGAATGAGTGGAAAAACAAATCCAAGGGAAAAAGATAAAAACCCAAAAATGAAATTTGTTAAAGATAATGTGTATCCCTGAGATTTACGATCGTGGCTGCCCGCACAAACGCGAGCAGATAACATTAGTACATATGCAGGAGTGATTATACCAACAATGTATGCACACATACATATAGTGGTATTACCTCCAAGCTCTTCCTCTCGTTTAACACTCTCACCACATACTTGCGTAATTACCCGTGATTTATTATTATTGTATACGCGTAACTCCACGTGCGCAAACATTATTGTATGTTTGTTGTAATCATAGGGCATACTCCACAAAAAAGAGAACAGGTAAAGGTTCAGGAATCCATGCAAAAAGAAAAGTAAATACAGCATAAAGTTTATTTGCATTCTATATATATTTTCTGACATTCGTATTAAAAAAGTCCATCAATAATTACTCAGCCACAGGCTAGTATAATAAAATGGACAAATAACATATTTTATCTGATATAATTTTTCATCTTTTACGAATAAAATGGGCCAACATTTTGAATTAGCTGGTCGTTGCGATAAGCAAAATATATGTTTTAATATTTAATTGAACTCTCGATCGCATATTTTTCAGAAAGACTTTTCTGGAATCGGAAGGATTCGGAGCTGTAGATAGGATTAGAATCACTAACTTTTAAAATATTAAAAACGAAAACAGTTCTAAACGCACTGACTTATATTAAACATAAACTATTTAATTCGATTTTAAAAGCTTCCGTTTGTACTGGTTCAATCGTTGGATTATAATTGTTTTAGAAGCTCATAGTTTCACTTATTACTTATTATGTGGAATACAATTGTTGGACACATTAAGTATTAAGAAGAGTAGAAAATAAAGGTACAATAGGAAGAATACGGAACAGAAAAGTGAAAACCCAAGAAATGGTGACGATTCAGATGAAAATCAGATAATTAGGAAAACAGGAAGAACTGTTAGTTGACGGAAGTGGTACGTTTCCGAAAAGCTCTATCGAAGAGTCCGAAACATCGGAGGTTGATCTTGCGAATGAGGATAAAAGTAAATAATATATTCTGATAGATATGAGTTCTAACGCACTTCCATGAAAGACAATAGGTGTCAGCATCATGATCTGACGCGTCTGGGTAGCGGGTCAGACTAAATTAACGTGGGCTTGTAAAAGTTGCACAAATGGTAAAATAAATAAATGACCAGAATTGATAAATCAATACTAAGAAATAAGAGTTTTTGTTTCCTTCTTTTTCATTTGTTCAATAAATTTTAGAATTTCGAATGGATGACAAAAACCATCAACTAAGAAGAATATATTAGAAGACAAGAAAAAAAAGAGGGATGGATCTCATCTCTTTTGGGAGACGAAACACTAAAGGTATTGGAAGAGGATCTCCTAATATCAAAAGCTTCAGAGGTACAATTACAACTATTCGGTGTCATCTGGATAGCAGTTCTGAGTAGCCAACGGCGGCCTTAAATAGCAAAGAAAAAATTGATGAGGAAGTATGTAATATTAAAGAGCTTAACATACTAACGCTAAACTCAGGGATCGCACCGAAATATAGTGAATCAGCGACTAATAAATACGGTTATGTATGATTGAAATACAGAAGTCAACTGAAATTGTGTTAGCAACTCTGGAAATTACGCTAACAATGGCTGCACGGGGAGATAAAGACGGAATTGATACATCAGAATTAGCGATAAGACTCAATGATGCAAGGAAGATCATTTAGGACATATTATTTTTGCAGGTTGATTTGAGAAAACCTTTCATTCTAGGATTGTCGAAACGAATCATAAAGCTTGCTTCCAAGTCAGAAGAAAGATCAGATTTTATTTGGAGAAGAATTGTTCACTTGGATCAAAAAAGCGAAAAAAATTAATGAAATTGGTCAAAAATTACTAATACAGACAAATCTGACAAAGAAATTATAAGGAACTGTATGCAGTGGAAATCACTTTGTAAAGATCAGCAGAAGAATCAAACAATTACCGGATTTGATCAATAATCAATAACTTGAAAAATATAATTCTTCCATCTTAGTTTGAAATCAAAAACAGTTGGCGGTGAGTCATGATGTGTGGTATACGACAGCTACAAAACTAAAGGCGCCATGTTCATATTCATTATCTATTATAATTCCTCCGAATATTTCGGATTAGATGATCATATCTTTGTTGCGAGAATATTACAGTAATGAATGAAAGAAATCATGATGCATACGAATAAATGAATAATGCGATTTTTCTCAACTAGCCTTATTGTACCGAGACACTGATTATGTTTAATTGCATGGTGTAACAGCAAAAAGATAAAGTAACAATATCTGATCCTGAAGTACAGCAATGTTCAATCTAACGACCGTTTGATTATGTCAATTTTGACGCATTGTTGATTGAATGATCATGTCCGAAATTCCCTTAGATTAATCCACTTGGAATAATCTATTAAAGATGTTGAACGTTGGTGAGGATGCACTTCATCAGAGAAATTCGTTAAGTGGATATGAAGCTCGATAAATTGAACTTGAGAGATGAACGTAGTTTCGCGCTTGATTAATGGACACGTTCAACTGATTTCGATTTGAATAATGAGGGCATCTGACAGCTGTCCAGGACGGCTCGTAAATGTACAGTCCGTTAGCTTTCATAGAGCAGTTACCCGATTCGGGCACTTCAATAAGAAACATTCTCAACATGTATGAATGAGTATTTTAATTATGGTTGATGATATGTTGTTTCCTATTTCATGATTGTATTACTTTCTTTTCAATGATATGCCACAGAATACTATGTACACTGAAACAAAATTTGGTTAATTCAAATAATCCTTTCCAAATAACTTATTTGTTCACTTCAAACAAATTTTTAGGCCCGTTCGAAATTGCGTCCCTAAAAAATACTTTTACCTGTATTGGAAATTAAGAGTCACAATCAAATTGGCATCGCGATTGAAAAAGTATGACTTGTGTGGTCAGATGGACAAGTACAGACATAAAGTAAGGAGCAGCGTGGCCACTACAGAGTGGTAATAATAGAGCTTTTTGGATAAATTTTGGATTAATAAAATAAACACTTGCAAAATCATATTACATATTCATTGAAATAGTAACAAACCCGAAAAATCGTGTATAAACAATGTGCACAATACAATTATAAAATTATAACTAAATGTTTACAGTTTCATGAATGTTTGATAGTAATTAAATTTATATTAGAGCTCTGAATCGAGCTTTTAAGTATCTTTTTCAGGGCGCAATCCCGAATGGGCCTAAAAATTTGTTTGAAGTGAACAAATAAATAATTTTGAACCTCCCAAATAACAGATTATTTGAATTAACCAAATTTTTTTTTCAGTGTAGCATTAATATTTCTAGCCAATGTAATTTACTGAAATAATAACTCGAAATATTATACACATGTGCATAGGTTATCACAATAAAACGTACATTAAAGTAAGATCAATCAAAGGAATTTTTCAATCAAGCGTATTGCTATATTCATACGAAAAAATCACTCCAATTTATCAATAGAAGTGCTTTTTTTTGTCAAGCAATTTTTAACACTTGGTGGTGAATGGTACAACAATAAAAATGCAGCGATAGTACGTAGCATAAAAGATTCACGGAATACGAAAGAAAAAAGAACATAAAGAATTGTTGATTGTGAATAGAACAAGAGGAAAAATCAGGGAGACTGCGTACGGATGATCGAGCGCTAGTATAAATCGAAACGAAAAAGCAACGGACAACAGCTCACCGAAAGAGCTTATGCCGTTTGTGCTCGATGAACAGAACCATTCAACTCTCCTGATGGAAAATCCATCAACCGGAAAGATAACGAGAAACAAAATTTTCCGATGTGGAGCCTCAAACACACGTACATACATTTAAATCCACATGCACATCCCATGAAGATGGAATGGTAGATAGAACTTCGTAATTCTAGTGTCGATGCATCCATGGATAACATAGAAAAGAGAATTCGCGCTTCCGTCACACATCGATCTTCAATATTGAAGAAAAATAAAACAAAAATTAGCAGGAAATTTATTTTTTTTTTCATATTATACTTATAATATGTCAAACAGTGTGATAAATTATTTACTCATGTACTTCTTCATCATCCACTTGTAATAATTTTCGTTTTATTTATTTAGTGCCATCATGAATTATTCAACTGAATGATATATCTGGTTAATAAAGCATTTAGGAGTCCTGTAGGAATGATCCAATCACCAATTATAAATTCATGCTCTGCTTTCTTTTCCTTCGGTTCATTCACTCCTGATCTCAGTTTAATTGTGTCCATAAAATTTATTGATAGTACATGGGGAGAATTTTTATACATAAATTATTCTAAAATTCTTGATAATTCTCAGGCATTACTTTCAGATAAATATTATTACACAACTGATTTTAGGAAATTACCCATTTTTTATTATTCAGTAAAATATTATTAGGATAAATTATTTTTGATCATAGCCATGAAGGCACACAATCTTACTCCTTTAATCTTATTCATTTTTCAAATTGTTTAGGATAGAAATTTTTTTAAAAGATACCCATTATTTTTTTATACTCATTAGTGTCATATAAATAATTTCTGAATATATCTTTGTAAACATTTTATTACACTATACTATTACTATTTTAGATGGCGAAATTTAACATAACCTTTAATAAATTCTTATGCTGTCTTGAAGTTTTGTACTCCTTCAATTCTTCTAGTCCGATTTCACTCCGTCCATGTAGAAAAGCGAACCTAAGTTGGTAAAATAGGTCAAATTCGACTGATGGTAAACTCACAACATGAGATCGTGATGTATTTACTAATGTAATGATATGAAAAATAACATATGATTCAACATATATTTTTTATACATCATTTTTATTAGTTTTCATTCTTTCACAATAATTTTATTTTAGTGAGTGAAATTTTGAATGACATTCGTCTACATATTAAATGTTGTAATTGTAATATCTAAGTAAAATGTCATCTCCGTGTCTCTTGAATGCTGAGTTCGGCGTGTGATTCGAACCAATTATCTAGCACTCTATGTGTCATGTAATCGAAGCATAGTGCCACTACTCCGGGGTTTTTAACTATTACTTAATGCGTCTAACCCAATTACACATGGAGGATATGGAACCAGCTGTAGGATTCCACTCAATGCATCTAAATATCGTCGTGAAACTGGAGAGCACCAAAGCACCCCGAAACCTCTCATGACGAAAACCTTGATGCAAAAAAACTTATCGAATTATCGAAAAAATTTATTATTAATTCTGGGATCTAACCAATCAACGAATGCACTTTTACGTAATGTGTATAGGAGGACTCGAATCTATGGTGTACATTTTTTCTCAAGATGCCTTCCCAGGTGGTCTACACTGAAAAAAATATTTGGTTAATCGGCACCAAATAACTAGAGTTAGTTGGTTCAACCGAATGAGGTGTTGAAACAAAGAAATCGCATATATTCAGATTAAAAAATTGATACTCGAAGTTCATCAAAACAAAAATTTCTCAATGAAAAATTTAAAGAATTGAGGGATTTGAAAACAAATAAATTCGAATTTGTCAAAACAGTTTCATATATATTCAGAGTTGCAATATAAATTTAATTACTATTAAACATTCATAAAACTGT
>JAQQBR010001839.1:0-14753 GCA_030347285.1 Microctonus hyperodae
TGTCCCTGTGACAATGGCTGTAATATTTGTGTATGTTGTGCCACTTTATAGCTGTCTTGTCGTGATACATGATCATTGCCGTTGCGTCTGAATGATGATAAACCGCTTGTACTACCTGATTCATTTTTAGTCAACGTGGGAGTAGGACTGAGGCCGCCTTTGTGTCGATGATACATGTTCCTTTTTTGTTGTAACATCCTTTGCTGCACCATTAACTGCAATTGCATATTTGAATCACCGCGTGTTTTTAATTGCTGTTGAATTGGTGATATTGAGCTGAGACGCAAATGCACTAAATCAAGATGTCCTCGAGCTTTTCCAGAATCTAATATAATGAATTATATTATATTGTAACTATAATTATTATTATTATTATATTAAATCTGCTAAAAAATTATATAAAAAATATTTTCAATTCAACTTCATACCTTGAATACTTCGTTGTTTTGTTGGTCTATCGCCCGCGCTTGATTGTTGACAAAACATGAGTCGCGAACCACCATCAGATGCACGTCTGCCTTGTGATGTCCTCACTATTCTTGTGGCAATGTGCGATGGACTCTTGGGAGGTGGTGGTGTACATGATGGTAAACTGCTTGTGAAACACCCATTTATCGTGAAATCTGGTGGACAACCAGAGTCAAAACTTGATTCAAATAATTCAGATGATGAACTACCGCTGCATCCAGCACTAAAAAATGTTGAACGACTTGGTGCATCAATTGAATCGATAATTGAACCATCAAAGTGTTGCTGTTGATAATCGCTGAGTCGACGATTAACAATTTGACTGTCGATACGCTGACTTATATCACGATCTAGACCCAAACGATGTTCTTGCAATTTTATTTGTGCTTCACGAAGTTCATCTCCGCTTGGACCTTCCTCTAATTCACCTTCGGCACTACAACATCCTTCATCAGTTGATGAACTCGTTGAACTAAAGCGTTTTGCGCCTCTTCCAATCTCATCGTTTCCTCTGAAAACATATATCAAACATTCATTTAATGTATTTATTCAAAAATTATTAAATATTGATCATCCGAAATTCGCTTTAAATTGCCTAGTCATTAGTAGTTTTATTTTCGGCGCATTTACATAACATAGCTTCATCCTATTCTACGTAGAAAGTAGCACTCAAGAAGCAATTTAATCCCCAAAACTTCCATAACATTAATAGATTAATATTTGTCAGATAGATATGAATTTAATATCCAGGACCAAGTAAAGTGAGAATTATCAAATAACTCTGATAAGCCAAAAATTATAAGTATCATAATAGTATAAATGAAAAATGATGAGATAAACATTAGATATATAATAGGAGAGGGAAGCCAGTTTTTCTAAAACAATGTGTTACCGAAAACCAAAATTGGAACCAGGTCTCACACGATCTTCCAATCCAACCTATTCCAACAAAATGTTGATAATCAGCGTTGTAACAGCAATCAATAACCATCAATGTCCGACTAAGCTATCGCTGTAAATAAAAATAATAGTATTACAATTTATATATTATTTTTGTTTTTTGATTTTACGAATATACGCATATGACGTCTCTTTTATTATTTGGTGGAACAATTGAGCAAATTCTTTTATGTCCTTTGGTAGGCAGGATTGGAAGCTCTTTAATGACAATGAATATTTTTTTTTGTTTATGTTTGATACCTACGGCTGAATTAATGACAATGATACATATATACTGAAATAAATTAAATGTGATTTACCTCGATTTAAATTTATCATCTTTTGTATGCGATACTGTTGGCCATATGCTATTATTTGCTGCATTACTGCTACTAGTGCGTTGTTGTTTCAGTCTCTCCAACAATAGAAAATAAATGGCAGCGTGATGATCGTAACTATTATTTTTTAATGACTGTAATTATAAAAAAATAAACAAATAAATAATTATGTAGGCCTGAAAATTATAATAAAAATACATTTTTATTTAATTATATCTGATAAACTGACATCTTTGGTACGTGTTGTATTTATTCCTAAACTAAGCATCAACCTCAATATTCGATCATTAGGTTCTTGAAGTGCTGTTGGTGTTGTTGTTACTATTGGACAAACATAATCAGTCGTTCCGATCATCCAACGATGCCTCTTTATTTGTGGAATGGTATAACGTTTTGCTGGCTCCAATACCAACATTTTGCGCACTAGACTCTCGCAATCTATGATAGAAAATTTAATTAATAAATAAATAATTCATCTTCAATATTTGAGATCATTCTATCAATAATAATTTGTTTTAGTATTAACCAGTGCTCATGAAATAAGGAATTCTGAATCTACCACTGAGTACTCGATCGCGCAATGATTGCAATGTTGATCCATCAAATGGCAATGCACCACATACTAATACATAAAGCACAACACCAAGACTCCAGATATCAATTTCTGGCCCGGCATAATGTTTACCACGAAATACTTCGGGCGCAGCGTAAGGTGGACTGCCACACCACGTGCTAAGTTTTTCGCCTGGTACAAAGCGATTACTGAAACCAAAATCTGCAATTTTCACATTCATTTGTGCATCCAATAATAAATTTTCAGCTTTAAGATCACGATGTGCAACACCAATTGCATGACAATATTCAACTGCTGATAATATTTGTGCAAATGTTGCGCGTGCTCTTGATTCCTCCATTCTTCCATATCGCGCAATGTAATCGAATATTTCGCCTTTATTTGCATATTCGCATACCATATAAATCATATTTTTCGTTTGCATAACTTGGTAGAGTTTTACAATATGCGGATGCTCCAGTTGTTTCATTATTTCTACTTCTCGATAAACTTTTTCTAAATTTGTAGAATCTAATTGGGTTTTATCAATTATTTTAATAGCGACCTAGGTAGGAAAAAAGTCATTTATAATTTTTTAATAAATTTATTGCATAATTGAATTTCCTTTCAATCTTTTATTGATATTATTGTTGTTTTATTACCTCTGTTTTGGTGATTCGATGTCGTGCCAATTTAACGACGGCAAAATTACCTTTGCCAATAGTGCCTTCGATCTCATAAAAACCGACGCGAATTTGCTTTTTACCCTGGCCAGCTCCAGCTTCCATCTTATCACGTAAATAGTGTAAGTAATAATATTTATATATCTGGCTTTTTTTTTACTTTTTATTCAGTCTTTTGTCTTCTATCGCCAACAATATTCCTCTATTTTGATACAGAGTTGATATATAATGTCCATTCTTCATAGTTACCTAAAAAACATGGTTTAAATATATGAATTTCAATAGATTATTTATAATTAAGTTGCCGTAATATTACGGAAGTATTGATTATTCACTGTCGCTGAAATTTATCATTCAACTGTACTTGACTGTCAATATTTGTTGATTTAAATTCATATATTATCACCTTGGCATCGATTTCAATTTCTACACAAAAATACATAGTGAATATATATGTACAATATATATATATACATACTATCTTTAGATTATCTCACGTGACATTTGATAGAAATACATGAAAAAGAGAAAAAACATATGAAGAAAGGAATATAAATCATGTGTGTGCGTCATTGCTTACGCAGATCGCAAATCTTTTTTTTTTCATCTTTATTTTTTTCACTTGCTCAGTCTCGCTCTTATTTTCTAAGATAGCGTGGTCTACGATTTTTGTTTTATATCATTGAATGATCTTAAACAAAAACTATATTTGATGGTAAGTCAAAACACATTTTTTAAATATATTCAAATAAAAATTGTACATTCATCAATAAAACATTTAAACAAATAATATGCATAAAATTTTCTCTAATCGGCAATATAATTTTGTGATACTGTTGATTATGTTGGCTGTTAAAATTATGATAGTGTTAGTATCAGTAGTATAATACTACAAATTTGATATATTGAATATTATACAATGTAAAATGATATTAATTCATTTGTGTGGAATATTTCACATACTTTTGTCGTTTACGTTACACACACACATACATACATTAATACATACATACATACATACATACATACATACATACATAACATTATGTATGTATGTATGTATGTATGTATGTATGTATGTATGTATGTATGTATGTATGTATATTGCACGTCGACCGATCGATAACAGGCGAAGGACCTCATAAATGCACTTTCAGCCACTATCTAATTATTTGCCATCGTATAATTTTGTGAATTCGCCATGTATGAATAATAATGAAAATAATACTTAATAGCAGTGTCATCATATTACTACGGACGTAGATTCTGTCGTTCTAGAATAAAATAACAGAAGTCTTATAAATCAGCCATTATACCATGCAATTAATCAATTAATCAATTCACGAATTTCCACTTCAACAACTTTTTTCCTACATCATAAACCTCTTGAATAAACTTGTCAAAATTATGTCACATTGTTTAATTTATTTTTATACTGATTAACAATAAATTTATATGCAATGTAATTACATATAAATTTATATTTCAATGGCAATTAATTTGGTTTTTTTTTCTTATAAATTTTCATCTCTTTAAATCAAAAAATGACAATGAGTATTGGTAAAAAAATCTCGACTGCAAAAAAATTTTTTCGATAGCAACTTAGTACACCAATATGAAATTTGATTAGAAAAACTCACTCAAATTGGATGTCAATAAAACGAATTTAGCCCAGTTGATACACACAAGAAATGAAAATTGCATATAAATTTCATGAATACATTTTTCAATAAGTTCTGCGAAGATATTGTTTGATGAACTCGGAAAATTGAATTTTAATAAAGAAAACGTACCTAACAATGTAATGGTTCGATACCAACTAACCGTCCGCGGCGTCCGCCATGTTGCAACCCTCGACTTATCAACCCTCTTCTCCCCACTCGATGGCTCTCCTATCCTTATTCAATCCTCATCACTTTCTCTATACGTATGTCATTCCCGCTCTTCGCTGTAAAACCTTTTTTCACATTGCTATATCTATAATTCACCCCACCATAAATCACTTACTATGATTATTTTTCTCTCTCTCTGCCGTATAAAATAGGAAGTTTACACAAAAATGGTAGGCGATTGTTAAATTGAGAGCTCATCGAGATAGAGAAGCAACGGAAGAGGCCACACGAGCACGTTATCTTCGACGATTGACGTCAATGTTCTGTCGACCAGTTGACGTCGCTCTCCCTCTCTCTCGGCTCTCCCTCTTTCATTTAATGGCGGTAGTGGTACTTGGTAGTACCGTTGTGTAAGGCAATTACACATATACCCTTGATTTGCACTTGAATAATGCTACGTATACATATAACTATAGAAAAGGTGAATAAAGCTGGATACACATACAGGGTACGAATGTGAACGGACAGTCGCAACAAATTTGTTTGTTGATTGATATATGTACATATACTACATTGTTGGAATATGAAAATATTTACCTTGTAAGGATGATTTGTATACGTGTGGTGCGCATGCGCGCATGTGAAGTGTGGAAGGAGAAGTTGAGTGCATGCGACGACACAAGAAACGAAAACTTACTCACTAATATATTAAATGAATCAACGTGCTTTAGAGAATGTACAATGCGTATATCGTGTAATACTAATTAATAAATTCATTTAACTTATACAATTGAGCCACATTTGAATTCACGTTTTCTTAACATACATACTGATAAATGCTCTCGTTCATGTTCGGGCTGAATTTATTTGAAATTTTTTCTAAGGCCGGATACACACTAGGCGAACGAAGGCGAACGAACAGTTGCAAAAAAAATTATTTCGGTTAATGTGGATTGTGGACGAATAACAAACATTTTTGTTTGCGTTCGCAAGAGTTCACTAGCTATAAGCAGTACATCGAAAGAAAATTCATCATTTAAATTATGGACTGGAGCGATTCTAATTGTTTAAATTTTATCGATTGATATTGACAATATCAATCAATAATTTTTTTTCTGTATGTGCTTGAATAATTACAACATATCTCTCTCTGAATTTATGTATATTAATAATAAAAAAAAACCACCAACATTATATCAGTGCACTTTGCCAAAATTAATTTAAATTTAAATTTATATGATATGCAACCATAACTTAATTCAGAAATGATTTCTTTTTTCGCTTTTTGCAAAATATGAATATTTTCGTACATACCATTTAATTTTATCTATAAATGTATTTATAAGCAAATTGACGACAATAAAAATGGTGATTCATTGGAAAATCTCGAAATAAAATATATCGGAAAATACCAAAATCTCCTATATATATTAGAGTTAATAATAAGTAAACAATAAAAATAAAAGACACTGTCAGTTTAAGCACGGCCCTGCTTGACGTTATTGTATGACGTCAATTCATCCGTACACAATTCTTCAACGCCTTAATAATTTCTGTACATAGCCCTTGGTAACCACTGTTAGATATGATCTGTATTATGTATGTTCGTGTATATACACTGTGAAGCTTCAGTGATGATATAGAAAGATGAGTTGAAAAGGCACATGTAAGAACGAGAAAGCGTCCAAAAGAGTGTGTAGATTTCCCCTTAATAATATTATACATTGTAAAAATCGCGGATTTATTGTTTACTGAGTCATCGAACCCGTTAAATATATTGTCGCGTATTAAATACAAAATAATTGATGTGAAAAGTATGAAGAAGGATGCGTGTGCAACATATGTGAAGTATGCTCGAGAGAAAGAGAGAGCGCACAGAGTGCATGTCGATTATATAAAATCGAGAGTAATTAGTTCTCACTTCTCAACATTCTTTTGAAAGAGTAACAAGACTCACATTATTGCCTACAACGTATAACCATTAAATAAAATCGTCAGCACACAAAATAGTTGCAATTATTATATCAAAATAATTAAGTCAACAAAATAAAAACCCATCAGTATACATGCATGAACGAGTAATACAGCATCAACAAAAAGTTGAAGTAAAAAACAATCTCTTTCCTAAAACAGAAATCTTCAGACTACGGAATTATATAATGAAGAGTTTTCAGACAATATTCAACGCATATGACGTAAATTTTTCATGTTTGCATGGGGATAACAGCTGATAATCAGCTGATGTGATGTCTTAGAGGCTTAGAGCCATATAGTCATATAGAACGGCTGCCAATGCTGCCATACTGATAAATGAAATTCTATTTCGGCCACACTAGCCATTACTAATGAACGTGTGATTGCATATGTAAGATGTCAAGTGGATCAATTCTTCCTTATTTTGTATCGGGCATTATAGTCAAAGGTTTTGGAAGGGGTTCTAAAAGTCTTGGTATTCCCACAGGTGAATATACAAATTTGTCATTTTATTTATTGAGATTTCACAATATTGAAAACATATATAGTGATTTATATTACTTTGACAAGCCAATTTCCCCGAAGATGTTGTTGACAGTTTGCCGCAAGATTTCAAAATTGGTATTTATTACGGTTGGGCAGCACTTGAAGGGCAAATTTATAAAATGGTTATGAGTATAGGTTGGAATCCATTTTATAAAAATGAAAAAAAAACTATGGTAAAATTTATTTGCGATATATGCGAAGTCTAATTCATCCCATTTTATAATTATAAATCATTCATTTTACACACATATATGTGTGTATTATTATTTTTTTTTTTTAGGAAGTTCATATGTTGCATAATTTTGATAATGATTTACGTGGTAAAAATTTGAAAGTAGCAGTAATGGGTTTTATCAGACCAGAACGAGATTTCGCTTCTTTAGGTAAGAAAAATCAATAGTACTTAAGTGATAAATTTGAGAAAAAAAAATTATAAATATATAGTTAATGAAATTTTTAGCGGATCTCATCAAAGAAATAAACCATGACATTGAAATCGCGAACACGAATTTGAACACACAACAAATGATTGAATATAAATCGTGTGAATTTTTAACATGTTCATAATATGAGTTAATAATAGATTTTCAATACATTCTACCATCATATCAAAATTATCAGTATGACAACTAGTTGAAAAATAGCTACATGATCACTCAATATGACTTGTAAATTAAATGAGAACACACTCGCAACATTAAAATATATATGTATATAATGAAACTTTTATTATTTATATATTTTTATTTGATCATTAAAAACCAGGTGGTGGTGGTGGCGGTGGTAGTGGAGGTAAAAGGGATGAAGGAAGAGAAGTTAGTGGCGTAGTTCGTACAAATAAAGGTGTATTTTGTATTTGTGTGGGTGTGCAGGTTGAGTCATTGGTAGGCCACATGAAATTAGGTTTTGGTTGCCAAGAATAATTAATATTTGATTGGAATGCCGAAGAAGTTTCCGGATGATAAGATGTTGAGTTAACATTAGTTAAAGATTGTGATGAACCGGCAAGTGCAGAATCAGATTGCCACTGATTATATGTAATAGGTAAACGTTGCCAAATATTTTGTTTTTGTATATTATTATAATCATTTGAATCGCAATAATTATTTTTTTGTTGAAATTGTCTTTCATTCCATGGATGCTTCGATTTCCATCCAGTACCATTTGCATTATTACGAAATCGTTTCATTGGAATTTCTCCATTATTTTTATTTAAATTAGTTTTGCTTTTTATTTCTTTCTGTTTCAATGATGAATAATAAGCTCTTTCCTCCTCATCGTCAGAAAATACTGGATGTTCATCTTCGCCAAAGTCATCAGTGGCTTTTATTCTTTTTGAGATAAAGAAAAGAATAAAAATGAATTATTATAAAAATTCATTTGTTTTAAATCAGAATATGATAATAAACATTTATAAATAAGATAAAATACTTACTTTAGTAGATCCGTCATGAATACTAGTGTTGTGTAAGGTGTGTTGGGACAATAGTATACAGTCATACCAACTTGAATTTTGTTGTTTTTTATGTGTTCTGAATTGTTAAACCGTATACAATAATGCGGTTCTGACACGGGTCCAAAAACATCAAAAATTCGACCCAGAACTCGTTCGCCTCTTTCAATAAATAAAACTGTATCTATATTCAATGTAGGCTTCAATGGTTTTGGTGTAACTACAACCATTTGATCTACAATCCATCCAACCTGAATAAATATAGTTTCTTAGTTCATAAAATTAATTCTTTACGTGTATTTTATTGATTATATAATTTAATACCTCTCCTACGGGATCACAGAGAATTTGAGGAACAGAAATTTGTAAATCTTCGATTGGTGGAAGATCATCAAATTCTCCCTTTTCACGATTTTTCTTGTGACATCTAGAAAAACAATTAATTAAAATATTTCTTAATAACATTCAATGAAATGAAATAAATTTAATACCTATTATTGGACGCAGTTACATTATCAATTTCATTATCAGAATCGGCTTCAGTTGAAGATTCTGTAGAGGAATCATTACTACTACTATCACTGCTATCATCATCACTCGAATTTTCGCTATCTACATCATTATTTATCTCACTGGATCTATAATGATTATTTTGAATCGGATCCAAAGTTGAAATTTTTTCATCAATTATACATTCATGTTCATCCTCACTTGAATCATTATAAGCTACTGCTATATCACGCAAAGCGTCAGTCATTTGTATTTGTAATTCCATAATTTCACAAAATTCTCATCACTTCAATAACTTTGCACGTGGTTAAAAAATCACCATTATTGAGATTCTCCCTCATTGAAGATTTTTCATAAAAAATATCCGAATAAAAAAAAAAGCAATACCATAGAATATGAGAGTAGATCAGAATGGCCATCTGCCCATCTGGTAAACGTAATTCCAAAAAATTTTTTTCAGTTCTTTCTGTTATTCACCTACTCGACCACGAGAAGGCAACACAAGTAGTACCTCTGTCGGTAAATAGATTCAGGTATACGTGTTTCCGATTGCTAATGCGGCACAATGCAGCACTGAGTCCACTTTCCGGCTTTTTGATGACAACAACAATAATTCACAATATGGTCGTTGTAAACATGCATACTTTAACAGGAAAAAATAGATAGTTGTACACATTATTCCCATTTTTTTTTTTTTTTTTTTTTTCCAGAAAAATTGTTATTTCCGTATAAAATTCATATTTACATATAACACGAATTTATGTAATAACATAGTTATTACGAAAAAAATTTTTCAGAAATGCAACATTTGCACGAAATTGATTCAAAATATAATACTTAATTCATGTATATACATTTATCTAGTTTTGCACAAATAAAAAATATAATATTTTTGTGGTTTTTATAATACTTGTGAATAGAAATTATGTATCACGATATTAAAAAAATACGACTATTTTTTTAAGCTATTTAAGGATGCCCAAAGTTGCTTAAAAATATTATTAAATAATTATTCCTTTTTCAATTGTAGATATATAAACACGATATTAAAAAAATCATGTCGCTATATGAAATATTTCAATATCATTGTACTTATTAATTATTCATAACGTTAGAATCGAATTAAATTATAAAGTATGTGTGCTTCAACATATTAATCATAATTTTGAAATTTTTTTTACTCTTTCGTCAAAATATTAACTATGGTTTGGATGATTTTTCTCCCATTTTGATGGTTGACAAGATTGAGCAACGGATCTTGCATTTTTTGTTCTAAAAGCTTAACTAATTCTATTCTCATGTGCTGCAACAATTGTGCGACCTAAAAAATAAATTAGAGTCATATTAAATCACAAATAGACAGATATTATAAATCGTATATATTTATGAATATTTATTTACCGTATGTGATTCTACAGCAAAGAGAATCCATCCATCAGCAAGAGATAAAATAAAAGATCCATTATGCTGTTCAATATTAATTCCATAACCCGAGAATAAAACAAGTGGTAACTTTGACACCATAGAAATTTCTCTGATAAATATTTTACTTGTTTTAACTTTATCTTGATAAACAAGGTAGGGACTTGGAAAATGTCCTATAGAAAAATTGACAGAGGACGGATGAATAGATACATATCCATCTTTTTTTGTTTGAAATTTTAATTCTTCTGGCTTTGGTTGTCGCGGTATTGCACCAGATGATTTCAAATGAAATGATTTTTCTGGAGTAAAAATTTTAACAACATTTGGATATAATGCACCACATAATAATCCCTGTAGCAAATGTAAATTATCATTATTTGCATTTAATTCAGGTCCAGAAAATTCTAAAACTTTATCCACACCTATTGGTTTTTTTGTAATGTCAATAGGGACAAATCCAATCGACACTAATAATTCTAAAAATTGATGTTTTATATCTGCAATAGTTTGCAAAGTTTTGATAGATAAAAAATTTTCATTAGCAAATATTTGTCCCGCGTACGTACTGTGTGAACACATATCTAACCATTTTTTATAGGCTTTTAATGTTGTTAGTTGATCGGAAAATGCTGTTGAAAACTCTTTTTTTTTAGCATCAACTAAATGTCGTTTATCAAAAGGCGTTGAAAATGGACTTTTATGTGAAAGACATGCGGCAATAGTGAGCGCCGAATCCAGACAGCAAAAAATTGTCCCATACAATATCAATTTTCCTATTCGCACATCAACAGGTAAAGCAGCCAAATGATGGCCGAGTGGAGTCAAATTATATTCACTATTAAACGCCCCAACATCTTGTAGTCGAGTAATCGCATCGGTTATATTTTGTTCGATTGGTGGTTCCAACATTTTATTTAAAATATTATAAATATCAATTTTTTGACCACTGTACATTACTTGTATTCGTAAAAGTAATGGCTCCAGAGGAAGTCGTAAGATTTCTGGTATGGGCTGCGGCAGTAGATGATAATTAAATCTGTGCGATGTAAAAAGATGAATACAAACACCTGGCATAACTCTCCCAGCGCGACCTTTTCGTTGCATTGCATTAGCATGTGATATCCAACACATTTCCAAGCTTTCCATATTTTGATTTGAATTAAATCGCATTTCTTTCATTTTTCCGGTATCTACAACAAATACACAGTCATCAATTGTCACCGAAGTTTCTGCAATATTTGTACTGAGTACGATTTTCCTTATTTTATCATTGGTTTTTTTGAATATTAAATTTTGTTCTTCACTCGATAATGATGAATGCAATGGTATAATTATAAAATTTCCATTTTTTGGAGAAAATATTTTATTATCATTTAAAATATCACGAATTGCCGATATTTCTGCAAGTCCTGGTAAAAATACTAAAATTGATCCTTCACGTGGATAATTGTGTTTTCCATTAACAATCCACTCTAGTATTTTTTCCACTAATTCATTATTAATTATCTCAGGATCTGTAAGATATAAATTTTTATATGTTTGCTGTGAATAATCTGGATATCGTCCCATTAATTGGGAAAGTTTTAAATTTTCATCTAAAATTGTTGCTTTTGGTGAATAAGTTGATAATGAATCGATATCAGCAGTCTCCAACTCATCCTGAATTTGTTGAAAACCTCCTCTAATTTTACGGGTAAATTTAGAATTTTCCTCAATGATATAGTTTACATGTCCAATAATTTCTTCAAGGAATATCTGCTCAACTGGAAATGTTCGACCAGGTATTTTTAAAGTTGGTGCTCTTTCAAAATACAAAGAAAAATCTTGGGCTTTAAGTGTTGCACTCATTAATATTATTTTAATATCAGGTCTTTTGGATAATAATTCTTTTAATAGCATTAATAAGAAATCACTTTCTGCAGTTCGTTCGTGCACTTCATCAACTATGATATGAGTGACTGATTTCAAAATCGAATCTCCTGACAATCTTTGAAGGAGTATTCCGGTTGTACAAAAAGTAAGTCGAGTCCAATTGGACAATTTGTTCTCTAATCGAATTTGATAACCAATGGTATTTCCAATTTTCTCATCTCTCTCAAATGCAACTCTTTCTGCAACGCCTATAGCACTTATACGTCGCGGTTGCGTACACACAATTTCAATGTGATTTTTATTCACTGATCTATTGATAATCCAATCGTCAAGTAAAAATTGTGGTACTTGAGTACTTTTACCACAGCCTGTTTCTCCAGAAATAATCGTTACTTGATTATTATTAATAGTTTCTAATATTTCGCTCATCATTGACCAAGCTGGAAGTTTTCTTCGACATTCCAACATTTTTTTATACACATGATTTTTATGTTTCTCCAAATATCGTGTACAAATAATATCATCTTGACGATTAATTTCTTCACTAGTTATGTTATCTTTAGTTTGACGATTTGTTTTGCCTAATTGATTATGTGTATTGAGCGTTTGTAATTCAAAATCAGGAATTTTTTGAAATAATGTTTCATGTTTGCCAATGAAATTTGGTTCATTATTATTAAGATATTCTAACATTTCATCTTCATTTTCTAAAAGTGAAATTAAAGTGAATAAATATGGTTCACCATTTGCACAATATATCAATGCATCATCATATAATTTTTTGGCAATCATCAGGTACTTCATACTGGGAAATAGCATATCATCCCGATAGAAATAAATATATGGTGGTTCATGTGGATATTTACTGTTATCGGGAAATCTTATTTCCAAAATGAATACTGGATTTTCTTCAATATGATATTGCTGATTCTTTGTTATATTAGGTTGTTGATGTAAAAATCGACATTTAATTCCAAATTTACATTTCCCATATGTATATTTGCATACTTGACGATTATTATCACATTTTCTTGATACTTGTTTTATAATAGGTTCAATTTTCTTGTCTAATAAATAATTTAATTTTAATTTTACTAACCAAAGTTGATTTTTAATTTTTTCTACAAACATATCACCATAAATGGATTGCAATGCTAATTTTTCATCACTTCTACATTCTAATAAATCATCCATATTATTCAGCACATTACTATTAGATAAATTTTTTACTTGATAATATTTTTCAAAAAGAATTTCCAATGCTTTACCAACATTACCATCAGTATAAGTCAGTGCTTCATTACAATGTATTGAATGAAAACTGTAACTTTCAAGTTTTGACGTAGCAAAATATTTTGTTAGTTGTTCATGAGCTTTTGGAGTTGGATTTTTTAATGAATAATCAACAACACCTCGTATTACTAAATTTCCTCTTTCCATCCAATATTGCTTCTCCAAGTTGCTTTTTTTATTACGAAACTCGGAAGCATTTATCAATTTAAAATTCGGACCATATATATGTTTAAGAGTATCGTAAAGTTGTTGCTCAGCATCTAGAGGTATTCTCAATGTTTGCAATTCAACTTTCAAATTAGAATATCGAACAGGCACATTATTATTTGATAATTTATCATTTGTCCTAGATGTTTTCGCAGAATTTCTGAAAGGTCAATAACATGTATGTATGAAATATATTCATATAATTAATTGTTTTTAAGGTTATGTCATAATTAACTTACTGTTGTTTATTGGAAGGCTCTTTCGCACAAACAATATCTTCCATTAATTTCACACTAAAATGGTCCATTTTCCTATTTAGTTAATTTAGGTATGAGTAATATATGAGAAGATAAACTTTCCAAATTGTATTCTTAATATTACTTTCTATATGTGAACGCGACGTGACATCTGGTATGCTGCTGTAACTCGAACTACGACATCACATTCGTATATCGTGCACGTAGAACAATAAACATAAGTACATACGAATAAAAAAAAAATTATTTACATAATTCAATAATGATTGCTATAAACAACCAAATCAGAAAAAAATCATAATTTAAATTTACAACATGTTAAATAATTATAAATTTATCACAGTGTGCAATAGTGATTTCGAGGTCATATATATATATATATATATATATATATATATATATA
>JAQQBR010001831.1:0-16693 GCA_030347285.1 Microctonus hyperodae
CTTCAACGGATGTCCATCGCTTGGTCAGCGAAATTCGTTAAATACGAGGCGCTTCACACCTCTCATGCATCATTTTACCGGAGCGTAGGAATACTCATAAGGTGTTGCACTTTGATGAATCTTAATAATTAAGTCAGTCGTAGTTAGAAGATAGAAGGGAGTAGATGTCAGTCAGAGGATTGACAATTAGTGAAGTAAAGAGAATATAAGAAATTTCTATTAACGTTAAATTCAATAATAATAATAATCAAACAAAAATTTGATGTGAAATATAATTAAATAAACTTAAAATATATTACTTTACAAATATTAAAGTGTTTTCAATCACGGCATAACAGTATATTCATATTTTATTCTTTCAGAAAATGAATGCATCTAGAAGGCTCATGTTATTAGCAAATAGGATGAAATGTGTAAAAGACGAATTATTTTCGTCGAAAAATTTACTGTACACAAATGTTGGTATTTCAATCTCACTTTCGGCAGTTGGCGATATTTTAGAACAACATTATGAAATTTTAAAAGTAAGATTTATCATTTTCATTTTGCAACATGAATGCATATCAAAATTCTAAAGCAATTTAAAACTTAGGGCGATGGCGATAAATGGTGTAAAACAAGAACGAGACATATGGCAATATCTGGAATGTCTGTTGGAATAATATGTCATTATTGGTATCATTTTTTAGATACACGATTACCTGGCAAAACCATTGGCATAGTTTTAAAAAAAGTTATATTTGATCAACTAATTTGTTCACCACTTTATATTGGAATATTTTTTTTAACATTAGGTTTTTTAGAAAAAAAAAGTTGGCCTGAAGTTAAAGTTGAAATTAAAGATAAAGCACATAAATTGTACATGGCAGAGTGGATTGTATGGCCACCTGCGCAAATAATAAATTTTTATTTTTTACCTACTAGATTTCGAGTCCTTTATGACAATACGATATCTCTTGGGTATGACTTTTATACTAGTCATGTGAAATATAATAGATCTTGATAATTCAATAAAATATATTGACTTAAATTCATTTACTTATCTGGCAATATCGGAATTTCTTTTAAGACTGAACTTTGAAAATTGATCACGGCATCAGTTCAGTTTTCATTCTATTATTGTCCATCATTGGAGAATTAATCAATACAATTTGTTTATTTTTTTTTTCAGTTGAATTAATATTGTTTTAATATTTATATTTCATGATTATTACACAAATCTTATAGAATAAATGAGACGAATCACTAAATTGTCCGAAATTAATTTTCTAATGACTTAGATTTCAAATTGTGGGAATGTCTTTTAAAATTATTAAAACATACCATCATGTATACCAATTGGTATTAAAATCGCAGTAAATAACAAAAGATTACGAGCAACTAATTTCCAATCATTCGGTACTGCATATGGTGCGAGAATGTGCGTCAACCTGTGAATCTAAAAAAATATCTACGTCAAATTTTGATTACATATAAAAAATGAATTAAATCGATGCATTAACGTATAACCTCATGACTAGCGCATATGAAGATGAATGATGTAACCAATAAATTAAAGACTGGAAATCTAGGAAGTAGTACAAGAACTCCATGTGAATCTGCAGCAAGCCAAACATGTCCCTGTCCAACTAGGGTCTCTAAGCTAATTCTTCCGAGTCCAGCTAACAGAACAGAGTGTTTTCCCCTAAGTGCAATTGATGAATTCCTCAAAACAATGTATCCAATAATCTATGTAAAAAAAGAGAAGAACAAAAATTATTAAAGAAATTTCAATGTTGAAAAAATCTAGAATTAAAAATGATAAAACTTGCCGGTATAAATACAATATAAGAATGAACTTCTTCACATTCCGCAGTAGAAACGCAGAGTATTGTGAATGTTGTATAAGCTGCGAGTGAAGCTAAAGCAACTAATGGAGCGAATGTGCTGCCTGGTACATGGTCCAGCCTTTGTAATGCAAGCAGTCCTGCGCCAAACGCGACTCCAAAGGCCACACTATATCTATCAACTCGCCAGCGTGACCACCATTCCCATATATCATCATCTGTTGTCACAAAGAGAGCTTTCCATGGTCGTGTTACAAAAACTTTTTCAAAAAATACCTAGAAAATTATATATTTTTAAAATAAAATTAATTCCCGTGTACATAATTGATAAAATTAATATTCGAATTCATTTATTAACCTCAGACATGTAAAGAATCGTTATAATAGAAATGAGACCAATAAGCTTTATTGCTAAATAAAGTAGCGCACGTGGACCATATTCAGCTAAACTTCCGGAATATACTCTGGGCGGTAACCATGCCAAAACATATACTACTAAAAACCAAAAGGATACTAATGGTATGAAATGGTAGAATTGATATGGACGATTCATCAGAAGACAAAGTGACACTGTCAATAAGTTTATCCGGAAGAGTACCTGAAATAATATTATTTAAAAAAAAACTAATCTAATTATTTCATTTCATTTCTGCTACTAACCCTAGCAAACCTGACCAGAGAGACGTCTCCTGTTTGCCAAAAATAACAAAAATGACCATAACCAGATAAAAATAAATAAGCTGAATTTATTAATCGTAAATGCATATAAATTGGTAGGACATTGCTTGCACCAGTGACATGATATATTAAGACAACTGATTGCATTAAGCCTCGCCATTCATCTGTTTGTTCTCTGTTAAGAACTCTTGGACCCCGTTCGCAATCTTCAGTAAAAAAAAGTCCAAGTGCTAAAATATAGCCCAGCGGTAACCAAAAACTAAATTCACTATAATATTTGTTTTCTTTCATGAAGAAATTAGTGCTGCAAATGAAAAACAAAAAAGAAAAATTACTACTGTATTTTTTGCATAATTAGCAAATGAAAATAATAATTCGCATTATACCGATCACATAAATAGAAGTATGCTAAAATACAAGCATACATCGCAAGGGACGTAGTTAGCGTATGATAATCTTGCAGTGGAGGTGCTTCATCTTTCGTAGTTTCTGTTGGATTTATATTTGTAGTATCCTCAATTCCTTGATCGGTTATGCGTGAATATAAACATTTAATGCGCTGATTGTTGAATTTTTTGTAAAGCCACACAAAACAACCAGTTAAGATCCTAATAGACAAATGAAAATAGAGAACAAATACACAAGTTATTATTAATACTTCTCGTCAGAGGATAAATACGAACTCATCACGTCGAATTAATGATTCTCCGACTGATTGAAATGATATAACAAGCGTTGTACAAAAAATTTACTTTACCACAATGCAAGAGTTGAGATAGTAACTAATTGTAAAGTTGTAGCGGCTTCCGGATCACTGCAACAAGTTCCATCTCCAAAATTCATATGATCATTACAATGTGTGTTTAATAAAATTTGTACTTTATGTCGTAAAGAAAGTGGACTTGCTAAATAACCATCTGGACTCTGTTCAATTACTCCTTGACCAATTAATTGGCTACTTTTCCATGAGTGTGTCCCACTGTGCAGCAAAACCTGAGAAATATAAAAATAATAAAAATCATACACTGCATACGACAATGTGGAAAAGAATATTGATATAATATTGAATAAAGTTCAATTTCACAATATTATTTATATTATTCCATATTATACCTCAACAGCAGCTTTATTACAAATATGTATGTTTCTGTTATTGATTCCCGTCAAATGAGCTGGCAAATTTTCTTGCAACACTGGGTCTTGCATCATCCAGAGGAAGCGCGATCCCTTTTTGACCAGTACATCAGCTGGTTGAACAAGTCTAATAAGTCCTGAGGTATAATCTGCGTAAAAATTCATTTCGCTCGCATTATTCGCAAGAATATCAGCTGCAGCGTTGCCTCCTACAATCATTGCTGGAGCTTCTCCTATCTGCATATATCAATGATTTTTTATCATCATGATACAAATCATTGTTCATACTAAATGAATATTGCAGTTATAATTGAGAGAATCTTACCATCCAATTTTGAAAATCATCGATCATAAAATCATCCAATCTTGGCCGCCATAGAAATTGAACATTCAGCCTTAATTGTGCATCATTGAAATTTAAATCTGAATTCTGTGGTAAATCTACCGATTCAGAAGCTTTTCCCATAACAATAAATTGTGAGACGAATGATTTATACAGTTGTCGAATTCTCTCATCTCCAATGAACACAAAATGATTCTTATGGCCCATGAATGCTAAATACCTCAAACACCTCCGACTGTCTCTGTGAATGTACAATAAACATAAAAATGTACATAACGTTTGAGCTCTTTTTCATTGATTTACTAATCAATGAAAAATCCATGAAGTTCATTACGTTTGCGTGTAATGGTGCATCATGCAGCCATAGGGCTGCCATTCTTTATCTCCTTTATATCTGCCTTCTTCTAATAACCATTTGCAGGAATTGCTACCTGTCAAAGATTAAACAAAAGAAATTAATTTAAAATGTCAATTATCATTGCTTTTTGAGAAAAGAAAATTAATTATAAATCAAGCTCACCATAAATAAGATGAATGAGTCCATGATATAAAACGAAACAGAAAACCAAAGCGGTTGCGAGTTTCTTTGCACTCGCCGCCGTTATAAGACTGATAAAATGCTCAGCTGCGGTCATAAGTATATAATTATTTTGTTATAATGTTGAGTTAGTTGATACCTATAAATTATAGCTCATCAGATAATTCTTCAAGAATTATAAAAATTTAAAGTTGTGATCGGATTCATTTTATTGTTCGTAAGAGGCATTTTTAGAATAATAACTTGTGATGTTTATATAGGCACTGTGAAAGGCAACTGGTGGCGCCAGAGCGATAGTTTCCGTAAGGTCTTGCTGCTACGGTCCTGCATTTTGAAGGTGAAAACATTCTAGTGTGTACTTATCACACATATCATAAAAACTATTAGAAATACATAAAATTTAAATAAACACACAGAAAAAAAAATATATATAAACAAATACAAATTCGGAAATTCCGAAAAAGTGCCGAAGAACCGATTGGAAGTTACAAAAATGGAAAAATGACGAAAAAAAAAAAAAAAAATCCCGAAAATTCGAAAAAATCCCGAAAAAGTGCCGTTGTACCGATTGGAAAAAATAAATAATTATGAATGAGTGGATTAAAATAGAAACTCCTAGTTTCTTGCTCGGAAATAAACTTTTCAATGAAAAAAGCGAAACCTTGTATAGTTGTATTATATCTATATATACTGTATCTTAAACTCTCCTTTGTTTAATATTCCCCAGGTTAGGCTCCGCCCCTAGGTAAAACCCCAATAGAATTAACTTTATGAATGCGTTGCCAACTTTATGGAAGTAAAATTTCTTTCCATAGAAGTTATATGTAATAATAATGATAATAATAATAATACCAAACATATGACAAGATTATTTATACATACATATATGTAGTTAGTACTTGTTTTTTCTCTCGACTTTTCGATAAATATACAAAAAGTATGTTATTTGTGTTGCATACGCAACCCATATTTGTATTTTTTTTAGACGTATTATTTAATAAAACTTATAACAAATGAATATCTAATAATTTTCATTGAGTTTACAGACAAAATTAATTTGTGGCTGCTAATATATAAAGCAGACACAAGAGCAATTCAACGATAGTTTGGGCGAAATATACATAAATAAAATCCGCATCACCAGGTGGAAGACGAATGTAAAGATGACATCGGTGGACTCGGGTGTTGAAACTGGAAATGATTCCAACGATAGTGCACAGACAGATATTCAATTCAATAATCCAGGATTAATTAGAACTGCGACAACCAGTTCAGCAATGGACACGCAGCTACTTCCAGTAGGGACACAAGAAATGGATGAAGGAAAAATTAACACACGATTGTCATCAAAACCAACAATTATAAGTTGTCCAGAAACCACACTGTCATTTACATTACCCAACATCCACAATAATGATGCAACACAGTCATTTGAATTCTTTAATTTAGAATCAGGTTCCACACAGGTTCGCAAAGTATCAAGTATTATTTTTTACAATCTAATATATGATATAATAAAAGCATTTATTTTTTACAGCCTATACAATTTAAGACACCACCGCAATTTTTAATTCATCCGAAATCAATAAAAAGAAGTAAATTCTTATCTTAGAGAACATATTAAATTATGGACATAAATCTGTTTTCATAATGATTTTTATTTGTTTTCGTTTTAGCACTCAGTATCAATAGTACAAGCAATCTAAATCAATTTGGAGATCCCAAGGAAATCTATGAAAAAGAAATGAAGCCCATTTATATGCACATGCAATCTTATCCGAAATCAAGAAAACAGGGATCAAGAAGTGTACCATTTTGTAAAATTGGTGGTAATCTAAGACGGGGTTTTAAAATGCGTGTAGCTGCAACTACTAATAATGTTGAAATGATGCAAAAATTGCTTGAGCAAGGGGTATCACCAAACAGTTACGATGAACAAGGACGTTCGCCACTTCATTTAGCATCATGCAGGTATAATTTATTCGCAATCTGATTTGTTCATAGTAAATTTATTCATGAAATAATGTTTTTTTAACCTAATCATTTATAAAATTTTGTTATTAGAGGTTATGTTGAGATGGTCAAGTTATTGCTTGATTATGGCGCAGACCCGAATCATATTGATTGCATTGGCAATACACCACTACATTTGGCAGCAGTAACAAGTAAAGGACAAGTTGTAAAATTATTACTTAATGCAGGAACAGACATTTCGTTCAATGAGCGTCATAAATATAATCCTCTTCACCTTGCACAAACGAAACTAAAATTATTACAAAGTTGCGGCGCCTCTGATACCAGTCGACTTAAAATTGAAGTTTGTAATATAGTTAATATGCTTCTGGCGTACTTGCAACGACAAAAAGCTGCATGTGAGGAAATTGAAGCATTAACTTCGTTTTGCTCAAGAATTTCATTGTCAAATACGACTAATCAAGTGCAAGATGATGTTAAGGACTTGCTCACTAGTATCGATGCACTCACTTTAACGAATTAGATATGCCAATAAAACTAATATTTTGTTTTTCATTATTACTATTACTATCATAATTCTTACCAAAGCAGATCGATAAATGTGATTTATAGTTATATTCGGGTTTGATGAATACGAATATAATTCCTTCAATAATGTTCTGGTAAAGTCTAATTTTCTTATTTACTTTATCCAATATTAGAGGTAATCAATTTATCTCAAGTACCCAATGAAACAAAAATAAAAAGTAAAAGATATCTACATTACATTCACTTTAGCTCTATTAATTTTCATTTATTAAGAGTTTTTGTTTTAACAGCCCTAAAGCTACATAACTTTGATATACGTATACACATAAAAAGAAAAAAAAAGGGTAATATCACAATCATGATTATAATAATCATTTTTATACTTGAACTAGAATGGAAAAATATTAACTTCATTTATTTGTTTATTCCATTTTCTATTGCACACATCTATAATAATATATATACCTATATGAATTTTTGTTCGCCAACTGTAAATAATTCAATATAATTATTTTAAACTCTATATAAACGGTGGGCTTGTCATTGGTAATTATGTTAATGATTGATGAATAATTACTGAAAACAATGTATACATGTATGTGTAAATTGTTTATATAATTATATGATAAGGTAATCAGGTTATACAGACATGTTTCACGAAAATCATCGTCAAAGTGAATGGGGAATGAAAAGGAAAAAAAACAAAACAAATTGTGATAAAGTTGAACTTTATTTATATAATACTTCTCGCGATAATTGCAGGACGGCATGAGGGCAATATTATCAGAGGCGAATTTCAATTTTTATGATTGATATTATTTATATTAACAGAAAATAAATCAATACATTTATTGCTTCATTTTTAATTAGTGAAAGCATCAAAGTTATTCATCAGATGTTTAGTAAGTTCAATTACTTTAAATTCAAGTACTAAAAAATATATGTATAACTCTAATTCTTCTAGAGAAAAATTATTGACAAAAATATTCTAAATCTAGGCCTGTACTAATGCCATTTAGTATTAATCTGTTCCAAAGGTTTAATTTTTTTGATCCATTCTGTTATTTTTTCTCTTTGCACCTCACTCTGCACATATATAGATTATTCTTATATTATAAATTCACAACAGGAATACTAGCATTCTATCAACTCATTAATTAACGTATGATATTTACAAATACAAATTTTTATCTGCTTCAATTTAGTATTTAATCACAGGTGAAAATTGATGAAATTGTTTCAGTGTATGGAAACATTGCCACTTTTCATACATTCATTTTCTTTCGTTTCATTTTGTTTTTTTTTTCTATACTTTTCAAAAATAAAATTTAGAATTTGAAATATCTGTCAAATGTTTGAATTGGCGCTCAATAATTCGACCCGATATCGAGATACGTATTTCAACGATAGTTAACTTCTTCTATGTCACATTGATAATCCAATGAACAAAATCAACAACATTTCACGCATTACCCATACATATTTTCCATTTAAATGAAATCATTTGATTTAATATCTTGGAGAGACTATATACGGTCTGAAGGTTCTGGTCAAGGACTCATTACACTTGCCAAAGATGGAAAAATCTCAGCTTGTAGTGGTCCATAATCTACCTTTTCACCATCCACAGTCATATTACCAACTATGCCCTCCTCAGGCTCAATACGGAAAGCCTTCACGGGAATCATATCTACACCATTGCAATTCAAGTGCGTTCCAGTATTGAGACCCAATAAAAACTGCAATATCATTAAATCATCATTACCATTTATTCCAACATTTAATTAATATTGAGATGGTTATTGAATGAAGTGAAATCAATTAAGGAATAAATAACAACCTGAAGCATATTTGTTCGAGTGATACCGGCTTTGATAATCAGCAGCCATATCACACCATCAGCGAGTTTAGCTTGAGGGGCAATGAACGCATCTTCACCGATATGTGATTGATAAGCAGCATGTACAGCAACAAATTCACCTGAATATACAATTATAAAAAAACATAATTAATGATAAATTCAATTGAAATATTATCATTTATTCACCTTTGATTTGTGTCCAATTACTGGAAACTTGAGTAGTAAGCGCAGGAATAGTAGAGGATGGGCCATACATTATTCTGTTACTATCTCCATTACAATCATTGTCATCTTGAATACCAATTTTGTCAACAATTAAATTCAATTAAGATTTAAAATAAACAAAAATAGATGAACAAATTGTATCATTTTATTTACATACTTTGCGCTACACTAGCATTCTCGTCTAGACTATGATATGTTGAATTTGATCCTGTGCTGAAATACGTAGATTTTTTCGATGTTGTTGAATAGAAGCTATCAAGTCGCGTGCGTGTTTGTATTTCAGTCTCAAGTGATATATTTTCACCAATAACTTCACCTTCATCGAATAAATAATTATCACTCAAATCATTTGTTATTGAATCCAGTACGTCGTGATAACTTTTTGCCTCTTTTACACCGCAATATCTGAAAGATAAGTAAATTGTTTCATTATCAGTTTATTCGTAAAAAGAAAAAAAAAACAGAATTTCTCAACCATGAAAAGAATATCTCACCGGTCAAGATTATCGCCATAACTTTTTGAGTGCGCAATTATTTCTTCATTGCTATTTTTGTCATACAAATTACCATTGGTTTTGCATTCGATTGACGCAATTTTATCACATGGTAAATACGAGATAGTTCCTCTGTAAATACGAAGGCCAATGAGCCTGGCAAGACTCCAAATAGTAAAACGTTGTCCACCGATGGCCCTGAGCCTTTCGCTCTCGATGTCAATGTCCGCAATGAAGCCCCAACCTACTGACAGAGATGAGTAGAAAATGTGGTTACGTGTCTCCACACGTACAAGATCAATTGGGGTGCATTTCCCTTTCACCACTGACAATGCACTAACCAATATTGGGTTTGAATCATAAGGTTCCCTGAAATCCAACAAGTATTATTAAAATTTTATAATTAAACATATTATTTGTACAAATTGTAAAATACTCACTGTTTTGCATAAGCAATAGATTTGGCTAATCCATTGCCCGACCCACAAGGAATTATTCCCAATGGAAGATCATTCAGTACTTCTGCCCAATCTGGCCTTTCAAAAATTCCATTAAGCACCTCGAAGAAAATACCATCACCTCCAATTGACAATATACCGCTCCATTGATGAATATCTCGTGTTCGAATAAAATCTCTGGCGTAGTTTGAGTGCTTGGTTATATGAACGTCACATGGCTTTTCTGCTTCAGCTATTATTGGATGAATCCTTCTTTGAAATATCTCACGGCCTCTTCCTGGTCCTGATTTTGGATTTAATAGCACCAATAATTTTCTCTGTTCATCTGGACATGCTAAAACAAAAAATGAAAGAATTATATAAAATTTAATACGATACATTGAGGATAAAGTAATTAAAGTATTTTATTTATCGATTTTTTCCTTTTTATAATTGGTGGATGATTGAAACATACAATAAATAATTTGAGAAGCGACCGAAATATAATTTACCAACACCTTGAAAATAATAAAGGTAGTTTTAAATCTAACAATTTCATCCATCATGTTTTCTTTTCTGTTTATAGTATTTAAGATACGACTGACTTGTTGAATTTCGATATGCAATAATTTGTTGCTGAATTAATTTGTCAGTGCATGGGGTTCGATTCTTCAATATCAGACTCGTTTAGGAGACAGGGAATTATTTATTGTTTCTAATGGACTTTGATTAGTCTTCCATTGAGCACTTTATTTATCGTATATGTGGCACGTTTTACTGATTGAAATTTCTTGGGTTATTATGAGCATGGCTTTATATAGTCAGAACATTATTGCTTACAATCGACATGAGCTCAATAAACTTTAAATTAATAAGACGAAGATCATAACATATATAACAATGAATATTGCAATGAATTAAAGTGAAGGTAAAATGAGAAATATATTAAACTTTACGAAAATAACCATATTTTTTTTCTTACACTTTTTTTCCTCGTATTTAAATTATGTAAAATCAACAAAAGGTATTTTATACACACATTTACATACATAATTCATTGCCACATACATGATGATAAAATAATATTATGAATTATGATTATCGATGGGTGTCATTCTTGTGTTAATATTACTACACTATTACTCATATGCTTCGCTACTGACATCAATCGATATGTCTCGATCAACGATCAAACTGACATTAATATCAATAATAAATTATCTATAAATTAAATATAAAATATTTTTACGTTTGCATTCTACATTCAAAAATTATTATTTTATCCTTTTTCAACGCATATTATTATGCTAAATTAATTTGACGAGTCTTAAAATTTCCGGGGTTTCTGTAACTAGAAAATTTATCAAATAATTGCGGGATGTGATTCAACTTCACTATGGATGGAAAGTAGCGGCTATCATAGAATGCGCACTGCACAGTTAAATATCCATGCAACACATATAATATTGCGGAAGAATGCGCGAGCAAAATGTCTGGTTATATTGCAGTATTTCATAAAACTCATTTACATGTCTATTTTGCTTGCATATAATTTTTTCAACAATCATATCTATCATTATTTGTTTTTCATTGATTTACCTCTATGACTTCAAGTGTAATTTTATGCTTATGACGTGTTGAAAAGATAATACAAATTGAACAAAGTTTTATGTGAAAGGTAAGACCAGATGTTAATAAGAACAAAATAATTAGTCTTGTGACGTATCTACGAGCAATTTAAATTAATAATCATATATACATTAATAATTGACATATTTATCTTTATCAGATAGTCTATGAACTTGTGAAAATTATTGTACCATTATCTACGTCAAAACACCACAATAAATTATAAATAAATAGGATGATAAGTATAGACAAAAAGAAAATTAATGTCCCTCAAGGAATAAGTTTGAATAAATATTGATACTCATAATCATTATGAATAATTTGATACATAAAATAATAAAATTACTTTTCTATACTTTTCTATATTAAACTCCTGATGTTCAATAAAAGTAGCTTATGCCAGAAGACACCTGCCACTACTGGATTCTTGCCAACATAATTTATTTTTTACTTTTTACTTATTGCAAATAGTGATACACTCATTGAGAGCGAACATAAGAGAGAGGAAAAAAAAATTTCTACTTCAACTCCACAAACAAATTAAAACTAAAATTAATGTAGTCACTGAAAATGTATTCAAATATGACGCAATCATTGCGTATCAATTGAACCCATCGAAAACGTATTATTTAAATACCACCATTTTCAACGAATCCACTTGTTTTTTTTCTAGTTTCACAATATTTCCAAATGGAGTGTTTGTATAATTTCAAGGTTGCATACTTATTTTCAATATGAAACTTTGAACTTTTCAATTGAATCGGTGGTCGTTTGTTAAGATAGATCATCATCATAATATTTCTTTTGGCATATATATTTATACATGAATGCATAAATGTGCACATATGAATCAGATGATTATTACAATATATGTTGTGATGTGTATGAAGTGTGTGTTATTGAAAAATTTGAATGTCTGTGTCAATAGTTTGATATTGAAGACCAGACACAATATGAATAATAATTCTTAAGAGATATATTCAAATATTCATTGCAAAATCAATAAAGATATTGACGAAGATGAAAGTTAAAATTATATATCTTGATTATTCAATGAAAGTTATTGAAGTTTATCGAACTCATGAATTTAAACAGCAATATATTGCAACAGTATATATATTTAATATAATATTGATCTGAGACCTTTATCTTTTTTCTTCATTCTGTAATGTTTTCATTCTTTTTTTTATTTTTCTTTATCGCGAACGTTTGTTGGCCATCAAAAGGCCTGATTTTACTATAGTGACCTGGTCAACGATTTATGGAGCCACAAGGTTGCCTGTGGGTCCTCTCCCTTCGTTCCCCTCTTGAGATGAGGCTCATTAATTTATCGTGAACATTCATAAACCTCGCGTGTGTACAGAGAAATTGCGGGGCCACTGTGTTGCGATACGCCCATTGCGATAGACGAGCGAGGCCTCTCACAATTCCTCGCTGTGTATATAGGTGATAGAGGTGTACATAGGTGAACGTAAAAACAATATGAAGCTCCCGATTTTGGTGCAACCATATGGAATAATCGATAAAAGGATAGCCGCACAATAAATATCCATTTATGTGTATGATAAAATTATTCACACCCTTAAATGAGAAAACTTTGACTATGAAAATGTAAGAAAAATATATATACATGTATAGTTGTCATTCAACGTGTGTAATATCAGTCGAAATATTTTTTTTTTCGTGTCAAAAATATATATCAATCGAATTCATCGCGTCTACGCTGAACTTTGTTCCATTCTTTAATTGGTTTCTTTAACCGTTATTTTAAACGATTTTATGAATCTTCCAATAAGATTTTTGACTTTTATTTTCCAACACAAATCACTGTCATTCTATGCTTGTGATAGTACACGAGAGAAGCGAATAATCAGGTGCCAAAAGATATATGTATTGTATGTACGTTTGTAGTGAACATATGTACTGTGTACACGTGTACTATTGTTATATAATGCAATTACTCATTTCGTGAATTATATCTGTTGGTTGTGTGTACGCCTGCACGAAATCACGTCCGGAGTATATATGTATATGTGTATGTAATATTTACATCAAAATCATATTCAAAACATGTTTTTAATTTTTTTATCCACATAGAAACAAACGTACACATTATCTTTATAGATTAAATATGATTACGTGTGCAAGTATATAATTTTTATTCGACTTTAGCGTACGATTATCAATGTATAGTAATTATTTTTTATTCCTCAACATATTTATTTTTTTGATGACTTTTCATTGAACATATCACGCAAATAATGAATATTCGCGTCTTTGATTTATCCTCGCGTTCTTTTCCTCATATCAATTCATTTACATTTATGCAACATTATGACGTAAAGATTACTATTATGATTAAAACAAGAAGAACAAACATCCGCGCGCGTTATTATTGAATGTATTTTCATTACATTATCTCACTTTCATTCTCTTATTCCATTACTCATTGTCTGAAATATTAAAATGCAATAAGACAGAGAAAAAGTAAAATATATTATGGATATTACAAGAAAATATCAATTGATTTATTGGATTTTAACTTACCATTTAGTAAAGCTTCCAAGTTTCCATGACTTGGACTCATGAAATTTTTCGGTATTGGTACTTTTATTATAAGACACTTAATTGCAAGTCTCCATCTACTTGCTTCACGTAAATTGTCATCATACTTATCAAAACTACGAAAACGTAATGTAATTGTTGTACGTTCACGTCTTCTTGCACCTTTTACACGTGCTTTTTTCAATATATATGCATAAATATACAGATAAGCAGACGTATCCATTTCATCCCAATTATGGGATGTTTCATTAGATTCAACCAATTGGGCTTGTGATTTTGATATTCCTGGACGACAAGTACAACTACTAGGTGTTTTTCGTTTTGATCGCATACATCGGCAACCAATTATGTCACTCAAAGTAATTGTCTCAGTTTTCGTAGAGCCATTACTTTCTTTTTGAAGACTTAATCCCTTTTCTGTGAGCTTTACTTTATAAAATGTATTTTTTTTTGATGTAATGTAAAATGTTTCTTCAAGAAGAGTGCTAGCACTCACTTGCGCATCTTCCTCCATCATTGCTTTAATTTTTTAACTGATTACCTTCCAATTATACTGTTGATAATGACGATAATGATGAAGGTATTGATGATGATTATTGCTGTTTATCTTTTATATTACAGTGAATTTTCACATTTTCACTTTTGCGCGGGAACCACAACCGATATGCATAGCAAGCATTATTTCGTGCAATAAAATATTAATTATACCAAACAAAAAAGAAATGCATAATAGATAATTATAAAAAAGGGATGACTTTTGTTGTAACAGCTATTGTCCTTTTATTTTATATTTCGACACATATAACTCTAGAATCTAGTTAATTACAAGTAATTATCACCTTGAATTTTATCGTTGTTATTGAAATATAAATAATATATTTTGTCAGTCAACCGTAACTTTATATTAGCATATCTTTATATTTTGTAATATTTTATTCTACAAATATCACAACTATTATGGACTAAATATCATGAGGGGTGGTAAGACGCAAGTACCTCACTTGATCTCTATTTTTTCTCTCACATAAATATGCACATAAATTGTTATCTAATGAATGTTATTTTTTTTCTGTTCATAATGAATGCATTTACTGTCTTACGAAATAAAACTATATGTTATTATTAATATATGATTGGGATATTATAAAAATACTTCACATTGCAGTTAAATCATTGACAAAATATAATTGAGAATTAAAATTAAAAATATACAGATGATTACTCGACGAATCCACTCGAGCTACTGGAACAAAATACACCGGAAAACTGAAACATCTACGTTCACCTACGCTGCACAGTGCACTGTGTACTATCTGGTCTCATTCTCTATCTCATTTTCTCCTATCTATCTGTATTTATATTCTCTCCTTATTGTAACTGGTTTTTATGCATACACACCAGTTACCAGTTACCACACATATTTGATTGCTGATATAACTTTCAATGATGAAGTGTGTGTTCGCTATCGGTCATTTAAACAACTAATGCAAAGGCAGTCGGTAAAGTAGGAATTTAATCAGTTTTATCAACCAATGTACTTGATAATCTACATGTTTTTAAAAGTGACAAATAATGTTTTTTTGAGTAATTAATTTCCAACCAATATAATTTTGAGATCATAAAGTTTGTTAGTTTCATAATTATTCAATAGTTGTAAATGATTTTCGGGATATAAGGAAGCTTATGAATGAAATTGATTGTGGATAAATTCAAATAGTTCATTTATCCCGCCATGATGTAGATTCTGAAGCGTCCTCTAGTTGATTTCCGGATCTCCCAATTCTTTTAGTATTCTTTTTGGCGTACTATGCTAGTCTGAGTGGTCGTGGTGGTGCTGTGTTCTTTTCCGATTTCTCACAATGGTAAGAGGGTGCACGTTAAGTGATGCGTTTTTATAATCGGTATCCATCGTAATAATTCGCGAATGTTTTATCATTTATAAATTATTGTGGTGCATAAAATATGTTTGTGTAATTTAACAATGATAATATTTATTTGCAGGGTATTGACATCAATCATAAACACGACCGCAAAGTCCGGCGAACGGAGCCCAAGTCACAAGATGTCTACTTGCGACTCCTCGTTAAGGTAAGCATGTTTTATAATTATTAAATCAATAAAATATTCACTATTACTGTATTAAACATCTTTTTATTGAATGTTGAACAGAAAATTTAATGTTTCGTGTATTTTTCAAAGATTCCACATAAAATTTGAGGTTATAATTTCAAACATTGTCTACGTGCTGATTTGTGTTTAGTTGATTATCACTCAGAACGACACGTGGATCTTTCTTTTTTCACAATGCGAACCGCACTCTGTGTCAGTTTGCTAAATAATGCACTGATTCAATTTGAACGTTCGCTAAATGAAATTCAGCTTTCCTATTCTGACCCTTGAATGTTATCACAAAGGTTTTTTTATTTTAGCTGATACAATTACCTCTACCATAACCTCTAAA
>JAQQBR010001831.1:16763-43236 GCA_030347285.1 Microctonus hyperodae
AATGTATTTTTGCAGCTTTACCGGTTCTTGGCTAGACGTACCAATGCCAAGTTCAACAAAATCATCCTCAAGCGTTTATTCATGAGCAAGATTAACAAGCCACCAATTTCATTGGCACGCATAACAAGATTCATGAAAAAACCCAATCGCGAAAATTGTATCGCTGTTATTGTTGGTACTGTCACTGACGATGCTAGAATCTTTGAAGTTCCAAAAATGACGGTAAGTCTGTTGCAATTTTTGCAATTGAAAATATATACAAACAATATTTTTATCTAATAGTAAATTTATTATTTATACTTTTTTTATATTTTATTAGGTATGCGCTCTCCGTGTAACGGAAAAAGCCCGTGGTAGAATTTTGAAGGCTGGTGGTGAAATAATCACGTTTGACCAATTGGCACTGAGAGCACCAACAGGAAGGAAAACTGTCTTGATGCAAGGACGTCGTAAGGCACGTGAAGCAGTTAAACATTTCGGTTTAGCTCCTGGTGTGCCTCACTCTCACACGAAACCTCTTGTACGATCAAAGGGAAGGAAGTTCGAGCGAGCACGTGGTCGCAGGCGCAGCTGTGGTTACAAGAAGTAGAAAGCTCCTTTGGCTTGCACCTTTTTATTATATCATTAACTTCCACCGTACAATTTATAATAATTGGTTTTTGTCCATTTTTATTTTACTATGTGAAAGTATGTATTAACCATGCAAAGAATGAGTGAAGTTAGTGGTAAATAAAATATGGTACTTGGCATTTAAATAATGTATGTCGATTGTTTTGTTTTTTTATCTCAAATTATCACAATATATTTTATCTTATTTTCCATCTTGGAGCTTTGGATAAAGAAAATTAAATTAAATATCTGAGATAAAAAAAAAATAAGTATTTGGCAATGTATATTTTTTTTGTTACGTGTTCATTTGCTGTGTTCGAATGTTCGCCACTATTTTCTTCAGAAAGTTCTGGTTTCTCCTCGTCATCAGACAGATCATCGATTTGAGGGTTATCTCGAAAGTATAATTTTGACTCTTCGATCGCAGTTTCTGGATTTTCACTCACATGATATGGACCAATTCCAGCAAATGTTAAGAACGCCTCTGATCCAACTTTTTTTACGACACATACGAATACTTCGAATCTAAAAACAAAGTCAATCTGAATCATAATAAATTATTGTATGTATTATTACGGTTACCCGGTCTTATCTTCAACTTTTTCATCAAATTCTGTAATTGTCGTTGCAATTAATTTTGCTTCTGGTGGTTTATCACGCTCAAAAATACCAAAGTGTAACACTTCTGATTCCTGCATTTCTAAAACCACTTTTAATTCGTTTTTTCTTGTACTGTCATACTTAAAAACCATTATTGGTGTTGCTTCAGTTTTGTCCTCGTACTGGAATTTATAATGAAATATTACTATAACACTAAATAATGATCCGTTCTATTATATTTTATTTCACCAACTGGAAAAGTCGCCTCTAAATATTTTTTAAAAATGACTTTGAACACCATGATTTTATTCATGGAGTTCGGTGTTGCCCAAACAACTGGAAATACATTGTTCTCTTTACCAAAAGGAATAGGCGTTGGTTTATGACGCTCAGCAAAACTTTGACAGAGTTAAATTAGATAAATTGAGTAATTTGTAATAAATTTTTAGAATAATATGAAATTATAGAACATACCATCCCTCAGGCAACTGATAATCGGTCAACTTAGGAAGAACTGGTTCACCAAAAAGTAAATTCAAGAGATATTTCTCCACATCCATTTCACGTCGGTGCTCGCTTACTCTCAGACGCATAAACATACATTTCCCATCCATTAAAAGTTGTTTCACATCTGGGGTTATTTCCCAGTCCGTCTTCAAGTCCAAGAGAGTTTATCAACTCATTTAGAAAATAATTATCTTAATATTTTTTTTTTTTATATTAATCCTTCGAGTTTATTACCTCGACTAGAATCGTAGAAAGTAATTCTTCATTCAGGTGTTTTTTCATTTCTTGCTGAATAATATAGTTTTCAACTAAAACATTTTCAATCAAGTCCACATAAGGCGGACTCAATTTTTTGTCACGTCTATGACCTTCCTCATCTTTGAAAACCCATGGATAAAGTATAAGACAAGTTTCATCAGCTAACGATATCATTAAATGATTAATTTCTGCTTCATAACGTGCTTTGGCTTCTGCCTCTTTCATCGCTTTTTTTGCTGCTTCCTTCGCCAAACGTTCTTCTTCGAGGAATTGAAGACGACTTTGTTCCTGTGGACTTCGTTCATTTACCGGTATACTAAATCTAAAATAGGATGATACAATTTATTGAAATAATTGACGCATTATTCATTGATGAAATTATCTCACTCATGGGGTTCGTTATTTTGAACTTTTTGTAACTCATCTGTGAGCATTTTTTGGAGTTCAGGACAGTACGCACCAAACATTAAATTGACCATTTTTCCATTCTGAAGACAACAATACATTAATTAATTATTTTATATCATAATGATTATTTTATGAAGGTTTATATAATTGTCAAATTTTTACATGAATAAACATCCATGTAGGTTCACTTTTTCCCCTAAATCGTTCAAGGTCACCGATATTATCGCACTTTGCCTTTGATAACAGAAAAAATGATGAATATTCATCAAAAAAATAAAATCTACGTATTCAATATTGAAATAAAAATTATCCATTACTGTTGCGTAGCTCAACGAATCACCTCCAATTTCCATTTTTATTTTTTTTAAGATGCTCACCATGCCACTGCATGGTCCACTCCACTCCGAGTAAACATCAACAACTAAGTACAAATAATATATTTTATATTAAAATTTATTAACATTGAGTCACAATTATGAATTATAAAAATGTGAATAATTTTTACCTATGAGGCCTTTTTTTTCTAGAATTTTTGACCATTCCTCATCAGTTGTCACTTCAATTTGAAGAGCTGCGGGTGCATTCTTCTTCGCCATTCTACGTGATTTGCTAAGTCCACCCTATAATATAAATGAAAATTTGTTTATTTATAAATATGATTCAATATTAAATACATTATACCCTTTTTTTGCCTAACATTGTTGCAATCTTCTACGGACAATTAAATAGTTTCAAGAGCAAAAAGAAAATTAACAAGTGCACCGTATGAAACGCAAGAACAAACTGTTCATAGAATTCCCGCGTCATATTGCGCTTATTCTTGAACCTTTTAGCGTGTTCCCGGAGTCGTGGTGACATCGAGCAAGTCACGCGACGTCACGTAGATAAATATTAGACAGTCTCAAATAATCTTCTGTTTCTATTTCTATAAGAACTACTAACATTCATATATATAAGTCAAGATAATTATAGTAAAGAGGGGTGGAGTTTAAGGGGGTGGTGGTTCACTACAATATTCTGTTCATAATCGAACATTCATATAAGAGATATTTATTATTATTTGAATCATAAACTAAATATATACTCTGGTTTGTTATCTGTCATTTAATCTTGAGGAATTTCAATCACAGCTTATAGTCACAGTTATTATTTTTGTGCTTTTATTATATTTCTCAGACTTTTTCTAATCATTCATTCCCATTATCCTTTAATTATTTTTATCTTCCTCGCATTCACAATCTGAAATATCGTGCCCTGTATTTATAAACACGCAGACAAAAACAATCATCACAAAAGTCTAAAAAGTTTATAGAAACTAATTAAATAATTTAGTTTTATTATTGCGGTATTTTATTTATCCTTTCTGACTTTTTTATCCTTGGTATCGTGCTTTTCTTCCCTCTCTATCGCTTTTTGCGACTACTGCTATGCGTGCTTACCTAATCCATGATCATAGACATTGCACCTTGTAAAAATTGTCGGTCGTAAATTGTGAGTTTATAAGACAAAGCCCAATAATTTTATACATGCGACTTGAAAGCTAAATAATGAAAGTGCTTCTGTTTGTGGTATATAATGAGATAGACTAAATTTATCCACGAAATAATCTCTCATAGCAATTTATATATGTATATGCACGTATAATTTTTTTGTTAATAATACTTGGTCGATATATTTATCTTCAATGCACGCCACAGTTATTCGTGACACTAAAACAACGATATAACGCGTAGAGTTATATTGCTATTTATTGCAATTTTCATGTATATTTAGATATTCCATTATCAATTTCGATTGTTCGCTATAGCTTCATACTAATTATAATTGAATTTATTTTGCAAAAGTATTGCATAATCATATGAAGACACTGACAATTGCTCCCGTATCCATCACCTAATTAGGAACAATTATGTATTGAATTTACAAAGATAAGTTAAATTATTATTGAAAAAAATGATAACTAATTGAACTGACCTGTTTGTTTGATAATAATGTTTTCAAATATAATTGTTTATTACGATGAAAAAATCGTTCTCTGGTCAACTTAGTTATGTGATAGCTCTTCTTAGGTGAGGCCGAAACATTCCTACGTTGCCCGGGATACACCTCATTCCTCGGAATGTATGTGAAAACTTGAAGTTCATCAATAAGACGGTATATACATACACAACACTGAATAGTACATAAAAATCATCATAAACAAATAGATGCAAATAAAATGATTGATTGTATTCCCAATTCCAGTTTTAGCACAATCATTTTTTAAATTCGACTTGACTCTGAGATTAATAATATCTCCAATAAAATAACATTATTATTGCAAATTTGTATATTAGAACAAAAACCGTGAAATATTGAGATATTTTTAATCAAAGACTAAATAAATAAAAAAGAATAAATAAAATGAGCAATATTAAACAATTGCTAACATAATTAAAATCAATACTAAAAATGAAACTTGATGTTTCTCATCAATAACATAACGTCGATAACAATTTTAGGAATATAACAATCATTATAGTCATTGGAAATAAACGTTTTGTATGTATGTATGTATATAAAAAACTTTATTAACTCTGTATTATAACATAAATAAGATATACAAATAAAATTATATAAATTTTACTATATTTGTGTCAGATAAATTGCTGTTAGATTCAATAATAGTTCTACGCGAAATTATCTTACTTACGTATTAATTACTTATAAATATAAAAGTCATTCATTTTCAACCTGAATTATTTATACTTAATTTCATGTTCTTCATTTGATAGAACGTTTCTTAAATGACAAATTGAATTCAGTAGTAAAAATTTCTCTATAAAGCCATTGTTTGCCTGTTTGTGCTGGGGAGATATTTGCAGCAACACATTCATCGGTATACATTTGATACATTTTCATAATACTAAGATCAGATGGAAGGTACCTTTTTGAACTTTTTTCTTTAGCATAATCAGATTCTAAAGTTTGGAATTTCATTATATGTTGTCTAATTCGGTCTCTGATTTCTTCAGGAATTTTGTTACCTGGTATATGACCTTTGCGGCAATCTCCTTTAACGATACCACTCGATGTAGTTTTTTGTAGGGCTAAATCTACGAATTTTTGGGAAATGTCCAATGTATTTAAAAAAAACTTTTTACAAACTCTTGTTCTTGAGCCATTTAATACTAATGAATAAATATAAGTAACTTCTCGTCTTCCTGCTCTTGCTCCATTTCGACTTCTTTGACGTTGTACTGGTTCTTGTTCTATACAAGAAACTACAAATTGTCTTTTCCTATTGTAATCAACGTCTTCATCCCAAAATGCTTGTAAAATATTTTGACGTTCTTCTTCATTAAATCTTCGTGAACAAAGATACTTGCAGGTATGTTTACAAGTTTCTTTTAGATGTTTTGCTCGCATTAATGTATTCTTGCTTGATAAATATTCTTGACCAGATGCTCTAGCTTTTTTTCTTATATTACACTTCCATTGGTCCTGATGTTTAGCACGTTTCTTTACCTTAAATGTCGTTATTTCATTATTTACATTTTCGGAATTTTGCAGATTGTCATTGTTGATCAGTGCAGTATCTAAATTATTGTTTTCTAAGGGTAAAACATGCGGCTTATGTTCATCATACGTTTCCTCTTGAACATTTGGAATAGCCACATGATCGGATACTGTTACAAACAGTAAAATCAATAATTAATTTTAGATAAAAAAGTTTTATGTTGCTAAAATTTACCAATGTACTCTGGCTGACTTGTAGATTCTTTAGATAACATTTGCAATGCATCTGCTGCCCATGCGACAGAATCTGTTGCCATTTTAATTTTCAATAATATGTGTAACAATGATTTTCAGACACCAATAATATGTATTAAAATTATTTCTACTCTGTCGTATTCTGTTTGTTTTGTAATTCACAATGAATTTTGAACAAAAAGTTTTAAAAATACGATAATTTTTAAAAGTCAACTGGTCTTAGTACTAAATTACATACATTATATATAAATATTCGTTCATATGAACATTTAATTATGCATTCTTATTTACATATTACATGTGTAAATTCTACTGATACACATATTGATAGAAAATGTTGCTCTTATTATACATTTTTTTCTTCTAAGAACTTTTATTATACATATATTTTTTAGGTTAAGTGCTATTAGATATATACATATGTATGCGGACTATATATATTATAACTCGACGACCGCAGAGATCCTAGTGATAATCATGTGAAACTAACAAGTATGTGTATGAATTTTTTCTCTCGCTCTAGTAGTAAAAGAACACACTCAGTGTATATCTGTAATCAGTGTAATCTGTATTCGATTTCGGCATCCAATTTTTCATGGACAAAACAACGGACTCAATTAAATTATGAAATAATTATTATCTTATGAAAGAAATCAATAAATTAATTATTGTGAACTTTCGATAGTGATTCTATGCTTAATGAATATTTATCTTTTATTCATTATTAATCATGACATAAAAACGTCAGTAGAATAACTCAGTGAAAAAAAAATAGATCACTGTCCACGATGAAAATGTTTGATTTTGCAGCATATCAGCTGTAGAATGACAGATGGGACTAAAAATGGCTGAGAATGGATTCGAGTCAGATATTGGATCCCAAGAGAATCTCGCCGTTGAGACAATTAGTTTTGACATTGAAGAGGTATAAATTTAATCGTATTTATATACATTAATTTATTAGTTAGTATTATTGATAATCAGTTATTTAATTACAATAATATTTGTCTTTGATTCTGATATTGAGGTTATTCTACTGGTCATTTAATGATAATAACACAGTTCATTATCATATAATGACTAAATGATCTAAATTAATCTTATATATTTTAGCTTGACGATACTGAATATGCAATACCAGCTGTGGACAAATTACCCTCCTTAGAAAGTATTTTAACTGAAGCAGATTGTGGCTCGTTATCTGGAGCTGAATTTGATGTTGGCACAATCTCAACTGAAGCCGTGGATGGCAGCGAGACAACGAGTGTAGGAAGCCTTCTGTCTCTTAATTCTCTCAGTCGACCAGCAACACGTAATCCAGAGCTTCCATTATCTGGTATAATATTAAAGCACGCTATTATGAGGGGAATTACATCACAAATAAAATCAGCAAGTGAAAAAGTAAATGCCGGTTTAGCTAGCGCAGTTGCGGCTGGTGGTGTTATGGTGGTAATAGGAACTAGTCATGGTTTACTATTGGCATTTGATTCAAAACAGACTTTAAGATGGTGTAATCAGGAAGCAAGACATCAGGGATCAGTCTCAGCATTGGGATTCAATCACGATGGTACGAGATTACTTGCTGGATTTGCAGGTGGACACATTTTGATGATTGACAGCTCAAATGGAAAAGTTTTAAGAACATTAACAGAAGTACATGCACCTGGTACTGCTGTACTTCATGTTAAATTCACTGATTTACCGACTTTGGCATTGTGCAGTGACAGCGGCGGTTCTGTATTTGAATTGAGCTTTACACGAGTGATGGGTGTGCGAGGCTGTGAGAGTAAATGTTTATTCAGTGGTTCACGTGGCGAAGTCTGTACAATGGAGCCACTTCTTCTCAATCATTTGCCCCGGCATCCATTGAAAAATTATATTTTAGTTGCACTAGCAACATTATCCAAAGTTATAGTTGTATGTATAAGACCAAGAATGCGCGTAGTGCTTACACATCCACTTACCGGACCGTCAACAGCTCCGCCCCAAGTTTCATGGCAATTAGTTGTTATACAAGCGCCTGATGCAACGAGAGTTATTGATCCAGTATTGGCACTTGCACGCAATACAGCAATATACTTTTATCAAGTATGCTCTGAGACTGGATCACGTGTTAGATTGATGCCACTGAGACGAATGACATTTTCCAATACAATTAGTAATCTTAGATGGCTGAATACGAGATCATTGGCAGTGCTGGATATTCATGAGCGTCTTCATTTACTTGATGTGAGAACTCAAGAAGATTTAGAGGTAATTGATCTGAGTACAGTGGGCATTTCTTATGCATCAAGTCACTTCAAAGGTTTATCTACTGGCGGTAATGTTTCGAAGGCCATGGCATTGGCTGGTGAACGGGCCTGTTACAATTCAGTTACTGCATCTAGCAGTCAACTTTTATTATTAGGTACACGTCGTCTTCACGTTGTATTTATTAGAACTTGGTCGGAACGTTTACGTTATTTAACATTACAAAAACGTTTTCCCGAGGCACTCGCACTTGGTTTATCATTTTATCAAGACAAAGGTAAAGCAGTAGTGGGACTCAGTGGATTAAAAAAAATTCGAAAACGATTGACATTCATAAAAACAAGTGAAGTATTAATGCAATATATGCAAGAGCTTGTTAAATCATCGACCGATGATTACATTGACAGTGAAATAATATCAACGTGCGTTGATTATGCGGTACAATTAGAAAATACACATTTATTATTTGGACCACTTTGGGATCTTGTTTCAGAGATACCAACATTGAAAGCATGTTATTTACGTGCATTAGAAGGGCCATTGCTTGATGGTAGTCTTCCACCGCGACTACCACCGTTGATAGCTCAACAAATAATTGCTTTATATGACAGAGAAGAAAAATTCGAATCGTTACAAACAATTGCAGTATTGTTAGATGTTGATTGCTTAGATATGCATCAAGTAACAACAATATGTCGTAGACGTTGCCTTTGGGAAGCTTTAATTCATTTACAAACAACAGCATTAGGTGATTTTACAGCGCCACTGCATCAATTGATGCCATTACTTCAAGATTTTCTAAATAATTCAAATGATGAAACGAAAAGTACATCATCACGTGACTGCATTAAACTCGGTAATGCTATTTTAGTTTACTCCAGTTGTTGTTTAGCTGGCAGAGGTTTTCCGCGTGGTGAATTACCAAATGGACAACCGCAACGCGCTAAGGCTGAAGTGCTGCGCGCTTTGCTTTCACAACATTCCAGTCTTGCAGCTGACAGCGAACGACAATATCCATACTTGCGTACTCTATTACGTTTTGATACTCGTGGTTTTCTTGATGTAATTGCCATGGCGTTTCAAGAATCTGAATTTCAAACGGAAATGGGATTACGTCAGCGTCAAAGACTTATTGATATACTACTTAATATTGTTATGCCATCAACGCCATTAAGTCCAGAGAGTTCAGACTATCTTGAAAGTAATCAAAAAGCTGCGGTATTAATATTTGTTGCGAATGAAGTTTCGGATGGCAATGTGAGTCTTGATAATAGTGTTTTAAATCGATTAGTTGAAATTTTGTGTTCGGACAACGCCAATATTACAACTAGAGATCAGCGATTGGAGCGTGAAAATGCAGTATTGCAATTGTTAACTTCAAAAAAATTGACTAGTATTACTGATAATGTACTGTTAAATTTAGCACAGCGTGCAAATTTCCTAAGGATATCTGAAGTACTATATTCAGCGCGCGATGATTGGACATCAGTTTGTAAATGCATTATATCCGATCCATATCGGCAACATGAAATTTGGCAGTGGCTCGAACATTTATCGACGATAGCATTAACTTCGACTATTCTCGCTCATGTTGCGACTTTAATTGATATTAACGTTGACAGAATATCAGGAATAATAGCGCGACGAATTCCTGCCAAATTCAATACCATTCTTGAAAGGCTGAATAACAATCCTTATCTCGAGTACACAATACTCTCATCGCTTTATCATTTGAATCAATACAGAGAAGACGAAGAGTCGAAATTAGAACTCACTACGCAACATTTGGAGAGGCTTTTAATACTTATGTGTAATTATGAATCACAAAATGTGGTAAATCATATAAATGGTGCTCATGGATGTCGATTAGATGAGGCATTAAAAATAGTTCATGAAGCTGGACATCAAGACGCTGAGGCTGTGATGCTAGAAAAAATGGGGAATTATGAGGGTGCTTTTGATTTATTATTAAATAAATTACATGAACAATTGAAAATATATTATGCAGATGATATTGCTGATAGTGATGTCGTATATGCTACTATTCAAATATCAGGATTATGCCGTAGATCGGCGGGAAATCTTGATTGGATGCCGTTAGTTGAGACTGTACTTCAACCGCAATCAGACAATAATAATCAACGTGTTGAAAAGCTGCGTGGAAAATTGTTGAGAGTTGTTCTTGAGGCGCTCAGCGGTACCACTGCCTTATCAGTTGTTTTAGAACGCATTTTAAAGCATCCATTGGCTACATCAGGAACAATTGGTGATATTCGACAATTGCTTATGGGTGTGCTTACACATTCGAGATATGAACAAATTCTTGTTGAAACGACATCAAGACTCGTGAGTTTAGAATTACATGAAGCCTTGAAAAAAAGTCTCAGGTAATAATAATTGTTGAATAAAATACTTTTTTAAGTTTGTGAACGTTTAAAAAAAAATATTGTATTAAAAAAAATGTCATTTTTTATTTTAGGGATGGTGCAAAAGGTTGCGCAAGCGTTTCTGCTATTTGTCCAGTTTGTCAAAAACATCTTGCACATTGTAAAGATTATACGGTATTTTTTGAATGTGGCCATGGCTTTCATTCGCACTGTCTTGGTGATACGAAATTTTGCTACAAGTGCCTGAATGAAAAAGGTTGGGCTCCCGTCGCGTCTAATTATGAAGTACCAGAGCCACGACCACCTGAACGGTCACCAATAGTACCACCAGCATTTATGCGACAACGTGATATAACATTAAAACTTGGCGCACCAACCATTTTGCCAGATGTAGAGGGTATTTTTTAAAGATCTTTATGCTAGTCTTTTATTGTCCAAACCATCGACAACATATGTAGTACTGTAACCATGGAATATTTGAAAGATAAACTCAAGTCATTACATACATTTGTATATTGATAATTGTAAATTGCAAAAAGAAAATCAGATTATGTAACATATTTATAAATTAATTAAATATAATAATTATCTCTTCTTATAAAAATAGAGAACTTATGATTTTAATTATTGCATCTCAAATGAACATTAAATATATAAGTAGTTTGAAAAATATAAATTTAAATAATTAAACAATATAAGATAGTTTTTCTCTGAATATTAATTTTTTCTTATTCAATGAAATAATGGTAAATGTTGTAAACTTTTTAAATGAGTACGTTTATTATTTTTCGTAATAAACACCGGGTTTTTTGGTGCATTTTGTTTCAAAATAATATCAGGATTGACTGGCTCCCATCCCAAAATTTCACCACTAAGAAGACTTGATAGAATTGTGAAAACTTGAGAATTATCATTCTTTAACGATAATAAATTTTTTTTACTAGCAAATTTTTCTACCGTCATATCCAATTCTTCAATATGTTGATGGATCTTTGACATCATTAAATATTGTTGTACTTTTTCATCGCATCCATCTAATGTGCTCAATAACTTTGTTAATTCACTGCAATACATGTATCCCTTAATTATATACTCTTTGTCATATATAAATTCACCCAATTTCAGGGAAATTTTCACAGCCGTCACTTCTTTTTTAATTTCATTCAATAGTGATGTTAAAGCCACACCATAAACGGTCCGACTAGCAACAAAAAATGTTGCATAATCGTTATGAACCTAGAAAAACAATTAATTAATTAATAATTGTTCAATAACATTTATTCAATAAATAATAATTGATACCTGTTTATTTGTTTGTTCCCATGAGCGTTGAATTTTTTCAACGAAATCTACAATTTTACTTCTTTTTTCGGTACTCAATTGCTCTGATATGCTAATAAGTGATTGAAGTTTGATTGTTAAAGTATTTGACGTCTGTCTGTAGTATTGAAGATTTGTTTCCAATTCAGAGTCAATGAGAATGCAGTGACGCGCTTCGGTGCGCAATATCGCAAGCTATTTTTTTTTCTTAATATTAATATTTAAGAATAAAAATGAAATAATAATGGTAGGAGCACTTACATTTTTTACCAGACACTCTATTAAACTTGTCTGATCAGCAATTATAATTATGTCATCCGAATTATATTCAATTTGTTCTGTCATGATTAAACATATATTTACACACATACAGAAATGAATGAAAAAAAATAACAAATGACAGTAAGCTGAAGTACCACGTATAGGACTACAGAAAAATGAGAAATAAAATGAAAACAAAATACATTCGATAATTTTTTTTATGTTCATAATTTTCATTGTATTATTTTTTTCTGCAAATTTCGCACAGAATGCGCCATTTTGTTGCTTTGCTGTTTTGTTTTTCATCAGATAGTAGTTGCATACATAAACATTATTTAATTTAAGACATTTCAGCATTTTCAGCACATGAAATCAAATCTAACGCGTGACCACAGGGATGATGATTTATTCAATTGCTAATTATTTATAATTATGGTATTATAAAGACTTCTACTCTTTTATTTTTTTCATCATTTTATTTGGATAATTATTTATTCATAGAATAGTAAAACGAGGTATTATTTCAATTTTTTTTTTTATTATTGATCATTAAATATATATGCCATACTAAGGTGATTCGTACGAAAAAATTTACAAATTCTTGTAGAAGTTGAAAGGAGAGGAAAAATATTACAAAGCGGCTCGGATTAATAGATCTTACCGAGTTTCGCCGATCACCTTAAATTTCAGCATAAAAAAAAATCCTTTCTAATTATATTCAATTTAATCATGATTATTTTTAATTCTAGTATCGCTTCAATGAAAGATAAACAAATTTACGATGTAATTTTTTCTTAATTATTTCTTTCAGTAATTTACAATTACTAATTGACGAATAATCATATTTTTTATTTTCATATATAATAGTACTTAATTCATGAATCGTACATAAACGCATGAGTTTCAATTCATCGTCTTTATTATTTACTCAGAAAGAGAAAAAAAAACAATTAAAAAAATCGCAAGAAAATGGACAAAATACTCATTATGACTTTTTTCGTTCAATTCATTGTAATAACTTGTTTAAAAATAACTAGCGTGGAGTGTTTGTGAATTTAAACTATTCAATCACGCATTTTCTATATTCAATTCTAGCATGGTAAATTCTTTGGAGCGGGGGTAGTAGATAAGTTACCATTATACACTATTTAAATAAAGAATTAATGATCTATTAATTACAATTGAATAGGACGGATTGTCATTTAAATATAGTCATACAAGGTCAACAATGAATTTTAGTATTATTTTTAGTTAGTCTTATAATAAATATGTCCCATCACGTTGATACTGTTTATAAAATTACATAAAAAGTGCCTAATAATGACTAAAGACGTTTGTAATAAATACGAAAAAACATGTCCTAGATACAAGGCCACAAATTAAAAAATTGTTACATGGAATTTTCTCCTGCCCCCGTTCCGTTGCTTGTAATTCATTCTTCACTATTATTGGCTTTTTCTTCCTGGTTATTCAATTGTAACTATACACCAAAAACAGCCTACGGCTCACGAAATGAAAAAATGCAACAAATGCTCTAATTCAACATTTTTTTTTGTCGCTGAAGGTATTGCTCATAGCCTCATGGCCATTAATTTTTTTTTATTTTCAGTTAATTCACATAACTTTATTCCTGATTAATTTTCAACTTCTATCCATTCTATCTACGCTGACAATGATCCCGCGAACGATGGTAATGCTTATAATATGGCTGTCTGCAATTATCATTACGCGATCTATTACGGTTGAATTTGTCGTGATATCCACGATATGAACTACTGCCGCCATTGTTTGATCGATTAAATGATTTTCCATTTGATGAATAATCCTGAAATGGATTGAATCCGGGATTCGATCGACCTTCATACTCTCGACAACTCTTTATTTTCTTCCTTCTGCCACGATCCATTTCCTCGTCATCTGGATCAAAGTGTCGTTTACGTTCCTCACGTCTTTCATTGTTCACCTCACGTTCCAGATGTGCCCGGCTGCCATTCCAATTCGTCACTATTTGAGAAAACAAACAAAAATAAAAAAATAAAAAAATATTCCTCAATAAACTTGATTTATTTGTTTTTAGGATAGCTGAACGTTTAACTTCATTACTAAAAACCTCCTGAATATATGTTCTTTTTTAAAATACTTGAAATGTATTGTCTAACGCAACGGAATATTTTTGGCATTTTTATATTCGTGAATAAATTAAACTGTGCACAATTTTGATTTGTGCAGAAGTAAAATAGAAAAATGAAAGCGTTGGATTATATTAGAAGACTTTTGTGATTATATTGTATATGATGAGTGCCATAATTATGGAATCCAAACTGGTTTCTTCGTGGCAAAAGTTGTGTTTTTTTTATACTGAAGGATCATCTTGAGATTGATCCCTGATTCGCGGTGAGTCAATTCACGACAAGCATCACAGCGATGTGACGAAGCACTGATAATTTTGCCCACGTTGATCCCACGCGCTATTGAATTGATTTGTCTTGACAAGGAGATGGATTTTAAGGAAAGTGTATTAGAAGAAGTAATAGTAGAAGTAGGAGTAGTAGTAATAGTATTAATAGCAGTAGTAGTGGTAGTAGTATTATTAGTAGTAGCAGTAGAAGTCGCAGTCTTTGTTGCGACACTTGAATTGGACAATTTTATATTGCTGTACTGACCCGAAGAAACTCCGTAGCCTCGATGTGACATCTTTAGTAATTGCGAAACGGTATCGGAACGATTAGTTCCACTAAAGTTTCGTGGTGCTGCTGCGCTTGGCGCCGAATTCGCATGTGCTGTATGATTAGACTTCTTATTCTCGTCCCTGTAAAAGTAATTATTAAAAAACGAAATTATTATATAACATAAAGTTACATAAAATCATAACATCATAAAGAATATAAATACTCACTTATTCTCTGTAACAGACCAACCGTTTGGTGTTGCTACTGACGTAGCTGAAGGCACATCCTTAGACACTTCCCAACCATGCATACTACTTGCAGCTTTGGTAGGAACTTTATCATCAGAAACACCACTAGTTTTAACTTTAATTACATCATGCCACTTATCTTTATTCTTTATATCGAATTTTACATTATTACTGGTCTCAGATTTTCCGTTTTGGTGTTTCAATGGACATGCAGAACCATTACTCGATGATCCATTTTGTGTAGAAATATTGGTCGACAATGATGACTTTTGATTTGTACAAATGGATTTCAGCGATTTCATCTCTGGCTTTGATAGTGCAATATTTTTCGATGTGTCTTTGGTCTCCTTGGATGACATTTTGGATACACCATTGCTATCATTTGCCAATGGTTTTATAGTGGAAGTATTTGAATTCATATTATTTTTTGAATTTGATGTAACAGTCTCTTCTTCATCACTTGAACCATCGTATGGTACTAAACTATTACCGCTCGGTATTTTGCCATTTTTATTATAGAAAATGACTCTTGGTTGACTTTTTTCAACCATTTTTTGAGGTGATTGAAGTCCAGTAAAATTATTATTTTTTTGTTGAGCAGTTTGGATACCATTGAGCAATTTTGATGGTGGCAATTGCGGACCAATTAATGGATTTTCTGCATCACGAGTTTTTATCGTTGAACCATTTGATACGCCATTCATTACATGAAGTCCAGATGTCGAGGGCTTTGGACTCATTTGTTTGACGAAACCATTTGATAGTGATTTTATGCTAGCTAATCCATTGATTTTAGGTGGCTGTGAATTTGACAGTTGAATTTGAGATTGAGACTCCATTTCAAATATCATTATATATGCATTGGTGCTCAACACACTTGACATTGTTATTGCACGCACACAGGAATCATCAAATGAATAATATTGACCAGTAGAAACTTGTGCAACAGCTGTATAATGGCCACAATTCACTGATGGACCCATATGCGTTACCATTGACATAAGTTTATAGTTGAGTTTTCTCGTGGGTTCACCTGGCTCTCGCCATAAATATGGACCCATATCCACACTTTGTTTAAAATCTATATGTCTTGAAATTTTACCCCCAAGAACACTAAATCGCTTTAATTGAACGCATAAAACTTTTGGTGGTCGTTCAAGGCTAAATTGTTTTGTTGCCGGTACACGTCTTTTGCATGCTTCACACTTGTAATCATTATTATCCAATTGTTCACGACTAAAATAGCTTGTTAGTGCTTCATCTAATGTGCTGGCTTTACGAATATCTACTAGAAGATCTTGAAAATGTTGAAATGTCGTTGACACATGTCGACATTGAAGACATTTCACTTCAGTGCGTATATAACCACCAAATATTTGATTTATTGGCGTTGTTTCTTTTGAATAACTCTCCAATTTACCGGCTTTATGGCGATGCAAGTAAGCACGCTCCATTCCTTCAAGAAGATATCGGAGAAATTCGTGAGCGTCTTCTTGTTGACCTGGTACCATTGTTCTGCATATTACTGTCAAATAATCGATGCATTCAAAAATTAATATTTCAAATACATAATTAAAAACTTTACCAAAAAAAGAAAAAAAAAATAAATAAATAAAGTAACTATTTTAATTGACTTACATTTTAGTTTATTATAAATATAAAATGGCTTAATTGCATTCCCAGATTTTTCATGACTAAACTGAAGAGTCTTTGCCATTGCACAAGTAAGGCACTCTCCCCCACCTTCTAAAAAAAATAATCAATCAAGATACTGTCAAATAAAATTTAAAGTATGGAATAAACTTGTGAAAAGCGTACCATTTTGTTCGCATTTTAAATTGTGATGACTGTCTGATAGTAACCAATTAACAAGAGCTGGTACATGGAACAGAGCTTGTAAAGTGCTATTGAGATAACATGTATTTCCAACATTATACATGCCAGCACCCACTGGGAAAGTTCCTTTCCATCCTAACTGAACTTTTTCAAGGTCATATAAAATGATTTTTGGCTCTGGTAACGAAGGACCTTTCATTTTATTATTTACTTCGTTTTTTTTTCTACAAATGCCACCGCCGTTTTCTTTAATCTTTCCGTTCTCGGGTTGTTCGGAAAGATTATTAGGAGGACTCAAGACAATATATTTAGTCTTAAGTTCCTCCAACACAGTTGACTGATAATTTTCAGCTATTTCATATTGTAATTCAGTCTGTAATAATATGTTTGCTCCACTGGCCAATGAAAATTGAACGTTCTCGATGGATTTTGTTTGAGCAACATCCAATGAATATTGGAGTGCTGCTTTGACGGGATCGCACACAGCAGGCATCACTTTCCTCACGTCCAATTCTCAACTTTAAACACAATTCGATAGTCTGAAATTAAGGTTATGTATTTAAAAAACATTGGAATATTATAATTCAAAATAAAACTATCATTGACAAGTAGTAATTCCAAATAATCAATAAAGACCATAAAATAAATTTATTTTTCGCATTAATATACCGTGATATTCTTATCAATATGTATGTAAGTATGTATGTATGTATGTATATATATATTATCGGAATGTATGGTATGAACAAACCACGCGGCGATTATACCAATTCAAGTCACATTGTTTACCTTGAATTGCACGCGACGTGTTTCCTATTCACAAAATTAACGTGAAAAATATGACTGTGTATTTAATATGCATCTGAAGTTAGGAAGTATTAATTCGTGAAACAACAAGCAAATACATAGTAGCGATTAGAATTGAATAGTTAGAGTTAATCGAGTGTAATAAGCGACAGCCGGATAAAAAGTGGGCGCGTGTCGGCCTTACCATACTCTCGCTCTATTTTTTCGTGACTTGAGCGGGAATTTTTATTATCAATCATAAATGCTCACCTTTATCGACATTAACATCTGCAAATATATTAAACGTTTTATTCACTATTACAATTATTATCCAAATGCAGTTTCCATAATCATTGATATTTTTATTTATAAAAAATACCACAAATTGTATGTGAAAGCGAGGTTCTCTTCACACTACATCACGATGGCGGCCATTTTCATTATCCGGCTTCACCACCGGATTCAGTCAAATTAACATCTGTTTTTTTACATAAATGATAATTATTAATTATTTCCGTTATTTGAATGAATACTTTCAATTCCTTTATATGTTTTTTATTACGATCATAAATAATGAATAGGATCATTATTTATTATAAATATATCCTAATAATCTAAATTATAATTCACGAATAGATATTTTGATTGTAAATTAATATAGGTTAATTTATACCACAGGATTTGGTAAAATTGAAAAAAGTTAGAATTGTGAAATAATTGTGTAAAATAGGATAAATATTGATTTTAATAATGTTAATAAAGTATAATTTTGTTTGATAATGGTATTGTGAATGAATATTAAATATATATAAATCAATAGTCTCTCATCCACACAAGCGGTCCCATGGTGTAATGGTTAGCACTCTGGACTTTGAATCCAGCGATCCGAGTTCAAATCTCGGTGGGACCTGTTGAGTATTTTTTTTATTATTTCATAAATATTATTACACCAATTGAAAACCTTTTTATTATTCTTCAATCAATTTCCTCGTATTTTTTTTCCACAAAAATAGAAAAAATAATCATCTATTTGTATTTCCCACGCTCATTTTGTAGGTTGTATGCGATATCGCCATCTAGTGGCTAATTTAGATATATCTCCTTTTAACATCAACAGATGTCACCACATGTCAATTCGATATTAAAAAAAATTTCCGGTATACACAACCATCATCATCATCATCTAATCCATCATTTGTTGATAGATAATGTTACATGTTAATATATAAGTAATTAGATTATTTTTAACAACAAACATTAAACTAATTTCCTAGATGAAATGATTTAAATACTGATGAACACTCATCTATATTCACACAGATATTGATTATGACAATCAACAAATAGTAAAAAAATGAGTGCAGAAGATAGTGCTGTTGTGGTTAAAGCAAAGCCAGTAAGAAAAGTTTTTAAAGCACCAGTACGGGTTAATAAAATTCCTCAAGAATTATTAAATGATCCACTATTGAATGCAGCTATTGCAGCATTACCAGAAAATTACAATTTTGAAATTCACAAAACAATATGGAGAATACGTGAATTAAAAGCAACTAAAGTGGCGCTTCAAATGCCTGAGGGGTTGTTGCTTTTTGCAACAACAATAGCAGATATTGTTGAAGAATTCACAGATGCTGAAACAGTTATTATGGGTGATGTCACATACGGTAAGATTTTCACCATATCATAGAAAAATAAATAATAAATAAATCTATTAATTTGAATAATATTAACATCAAGTAGTGTTCAAACTAATTAATATAATAATATTATTATATATTTGATTTTGCAGGTGCATGCTGTATAGATGATTACACAGCGCGTGCATTGAATATTGATTTATTAATTCATTATGGTCACTCTTGTTTGATTCCTATTGATCAAACTGACGGTATCAAAGTTTTATACATATTTGTTGATATTAAAATTGATACTGCACATTGCATTGATTGTCTCCAAGTAACATTGCCAGTTACAACAAAAATAGCACTTGTTAGTACAATCCAATTCGCCGGTACTTTACAAGCAATCGCTAAAGAAATGAGAAAGGCTGGTTATGAAACAACTGTGCCTCAAAGTAAACCACTTAGTCCTGGCGAAGTATGATGTATTTTTATTTACTTAAATTAATTATCAAATATCAGTTATAATTATTACATTTAAGATTAGTGTGAAACATTGAAATATGTAATTTCACTTATTTATTTAAATTATTTTGTAGATTTTAGGCTGCACTGCACCGCAAATTAAATGTGCTGATGCAATTATATATATTGGCGATGGTCGATTTCATCTGGAGGCGGCAATGATTGCTAATCCAACGTTGCAAGCATTTCGATATGATCCATATGAAAAAAAACTCACTGAAGAATTTTATGCTCATGATGAAATGCGAATTATCCGGCAAGATGCAATTAATAGGGCTAAAAATGCTGAAACAATTGGTATTATTTTGGGGACACTTGGTCGACAAGGCAATCCAAATGTTTTAAATGTTCTCGAAAAGAGAATTAAATTTGTTGGGAAGAAAAATGTTAATATTTTATTGTCAGAAATATTCCCAGATAAAATTGCAATGTTCAATAATATCGATGCATTTATACAAGTTGCTTGTCCACGATTGAGCATTGATTGGGGCACTGCATTTAAGAAGCCATTTTTAACTCCATATGAAGGTGCTGTAGCATTAAATTATGCTCAATATGATAGCGAAACACCATATCCAATGGATTTTTACGCATCAGCGAGTCTGGGGCCTTGGACACCGAATCATAAACCAGCAGACCTTGAAAAAGAAAATGGTGCATGTTGTGGAAAGTGTAAAGGCAAGTAAAATGACAAAAAAAAATAAAGAAACGTAAAGGATAAAATTATGGAATTATAAAGAAATCACGTCATGAAGAATAAAGATGATAAAATAATAATGAATAATAAATTTAAATTCATATTGAGCAATTGTCATTTATTTTTTACCGTCGCTCGATCATATTCATAATTTTTTCACTCACTTTCACTCATTCACTAATTCAAGATGACTCTTTTCATAGTGATGCTTTTTCATACATGTATGCTAAATTGAAAAGTAAGTGAAAAGGGAAGATAAAATTGATATTGAGAAGGATGAAATGATATTGAGGGTGGAAAAAAAACCATGATATAAATTGTAGGACGAATAAATCAATCCCAAGTCGGCACGACATATCACCCCCTGCTGCTGTAGAACATAGTCAATCGACACGGTTGGTGGTAGTGCGATAATGGCAAGATTGAAGGGTCCGCGTGTGTGAATTACGTCATACGCCCACCTGTAGCCAGCTCGGACGCATTGAGCTTGGCTACTATTAATTCTAACGGGTGTATCATATAAAAAGTGATTGAACTTTATTTACGACGTAATGCTCAAGTCTACTGCAATAAATTTTTTATAAATTATATTGGTTGTCTCCAACAACATTTTGATTGGGAAATTATCGAATATATTTAATGAATACACAAGGGAACAAAGTGATAGACGAAAGAAAATTTTTATCTTATCATATATTTTATTATCTGGTTTGTGAATATATTATATGAAGAGAAACCGAAAAGAGAAAGAGGGTGAAACATGAAAGTGGTGGTGAGAAATAGAGAAAGGGCGCTGAAAGCACGGTGAATTTTGCCCTATCAGTATGACACGGGGTGTATTTGAAATTTTTGTGGAGGGTGAAAGGCGGCGCCGACCGCACCCCGGCGTCGCGACGTCAGTCGTCGTTCTAACGTGGCTCAACAAGTATCCACTTCAATGATGTTGTGAGAATAGACAGTTTGAATATATTTAGACGAAATATTTACGGGTGATATCGACATTCAATGTATTTAAGATAAAAATTTCTTGATTTTACAAAAATTTAATTTTTTTTAAATATTATCTTGAATATTATTTAGCAATTATTCGATTTGAGTTATAATTGGAAGTGAATTAGCCTTAATTTTAATTAATATTCCAATTTAATCGGTAAGTAAATATTTTTTTTATGTCTTCATGCTTTATTTAATGTATAAATTAAAATGAGAATATCAATTAATGCATGCACGTATCAGTTATTAATGTTTTTATGAATTTAATATTGTAAATGAGATTATTAAATTAATCGAAAAATATTAATGTTGATATTTGTAGTTGTGGGTGAAAAAAAAAAATTAGCGAAATGAAGTCAGAAGTGACTAATGAGGAAAATTCAAATGAGGAAAGGACAACGAAAGAAGCACACTCGAGCAAGACTGTACGTAGAACATCGAGAAAAATTGAAAGACATAATTTAAAATCTTCTATGTCATCGCGCGCTTCTACACCAAGGGAGCAAACTCTCAGGAGACTTGAGAGTAATGAGAGAGAACGGATGAGGATGCACAGTCTCAATAACGCATTTCAGGTTGAAAATGAATCAGTAGAATTTTAATTGGGAAAGACAAATTAACACTAGATGAATACAATAAATGTTACTTATTTATTTGTTTATTGGTTATAGAGTTTGAGAGAGGTCATACCGCATGTATGTAAAGAGCGTCGTTTGTCGAAAATTGAGACATTGACATTGGCGAAGAATTATATTGTCGCACTCACAGACGTTATTTGTGCAATGAGAACCGATGAACAATCAGTGGCAACTGATCAAATATCGAAAATGGATGGATCGACATCTGATCATATAAATGATTGCCTTCGCATGAATACACCTTCCTCATCGCGATCATCAAGTCCAGAAATACGAAGGTTTTGCAATGATAATAAAGTTGACTCATTATGGGATGGTAATTGAGATTAATAAACTGAAATAAATGAATATATAGTTAAAAAATATATTCAAAGAAAATATATATTTTATTTCAGTATAATTATAATATAATGAAATAATCAGATTAATGCGAAATTTTTATTTATTATAAAATTTCATCAACGAATATAATTACATGAGGGAACATGATGTAGGATTTATTAAGCGGATTATTGTTATTTATTGCTTGCCAATTTCTGATATTATATTTTGAGTTTAATTTAGAAATCGGAGGAATTATTAATCGTAAGTTGATTTTATGATAAAACAAAAATAAGGTGCCAAATGAAAATTATATGTGTACAAATATTATTATATGAATATACACAAATACACATACATAACTGCAGGAATGTATAATCGAATATCATTATTCTGGTAATTTACTATGGAATAAAATGAAATTACGTTCAAATTTTAATAATAAACAGTGCAATTTTTAGACTACAAATGGAAATCTGATTCTTGATAAGATGTGCTTTGGTGCAAAATATCAAGTATCAAGAAAGAAAAATATCAAAGATACGATGTAAAAAAAAAAAAAAGAAAATGTGTCGATTAATTCATCGAAATGTTTTAAATGCAATTATTTCAAATTGAAATTGAATTACCAAATGTATTTGCCAATTATTTCTATAGCTCTAAGTAAATGAAATATTCATAAAAAAAAATATATATATATTTATTATGTACAGATATCTACATATATATATACACATAAAGAAAAATAAATAATATATGTATACACATACATAAATAATTCATCGTATAATAATTATTTGAATACAAATCAAAATACTTTAGAAGTAAAAACAATTCAACAAAAAAAAAAATCTGTAGTCAATCGATGAATAATTTATTCCTCTCAGTAAGTATTCTTTAACATCTCAGCTTATTCCAAAAGAAATCGGCCAAGTATCCAATGATTCCAAATCAACCATAACAGCTGTATGACTTTGTGAAAAGTTCGGTATGCTGATTAATCTTACTGTCTGTCCTTCATCACCTGGAATGATTAAATTTGGTATTAACAAACATAAAGTATTTTACATTTGATTAATATCAAATATTATTTGATAAGTTAAAGAAGAATATATTTATTATTAACTTACCAACAGCAAGCTCTGTTGCATATTTTTCCATATTTCCAACAAAATAAATGTCTGGGCAGTCCTGCATAACAAATGGATCAGTGTTGAAATATGAATAAGCTGGAAGAGTATCTGGTGCAGTAGGAGCAAAATGTCGCCATATTAATGTTCTTTCAAGCCATTCTAACGGTGAATAATTCACAAGTCCAGCGACTTTCATTATATCTTCTATTGGTTGTCCACTAGATCCAGCCACAACTCTATTTCCAATTTTTCCTATCCATGGATTAGTCGCTGCATAAAAGCTTTTATACCTAACTTCAAAAATTAATTTATCATTCTCAATACGAAATAAATGTTGGCGAGAAATATTCTGTGATAATAAAAAAAAGCACACCTCGATGTCTTTGGCAATATGCAGGGATGAAAAGGTTGTTGAGGAATTGAATGATTGGATGGATCGAATTGAGCTGGCATTACCATCACACAACATGTTTCTGCGATTTGACTCAATAAATCATCAAATTTGTGAGTTGCCAATATTGTCTCTAATGCAACAACCGACATCTTATTCTTTTCCTTTACGAAACCGTGATTTCTATAGCTTTCCGTAATACCATCAACACAGTTTCCTATACAATAGCTTCACTATATAAGTAATGGAAACCTTATTTCAAGCTATAGATAGTCATATTATTACCCGCAATTATCACTTGAGTAATTGTGGCCGCCAGTTTTTGAGTGCTATCATTGCCTGCCATTCCACTTATAAATTCAACGAGGAGTTCATGAACAATTGAATTTGTGTCATTGCAAAGATTGAGTCCTGATAATAATAAAAGTTGCTTTTTTTCATTACGCACTGAAATTGATGATGAAGCTTTCGGACATATCCCTGGAAAACAATATTCTTCTACCTTCAAAATTAGATAAAAAAGGTTATTCTTGAATTACCCCTAGATGTTGAATTATCAAATTATAAATGATACTAATGGAAAATTATGTCTTACCCAAAATGTTCCATCATCATATTGATGTCCTAAAACTGTACACGCAAGACCAGTGACTATTTCTTTTGGATCAATACGATCGCCAACAAGTTTAATTCGCATCATTTCATCTTCAAGAAATATCTGATCTTTTTCAGAGGAATAATTAGATCTAACTGGCTGTGGAATTAATTGTAACTCATAACTCAATTCTTTTAAAATTGAAGGTTTTAATTCTTGATGTTTGTAAATAATTCCTACAATTAGTACTAATTCATTATCATCAACGACTTCAGATAGTTCTGATAATTGCAATATTTTGTGAGACGCTATAAAAAAAATTGTTAATACATTAAATTGAATAATTGAATATTTATTTAACTGATTAATTGAATAATTATTTTGATCGTGTAAAATGTACCCCATTTTTGTTTGGCTTTTTCTATTAGAACATCTTTCAAGGCTTTCAATCGAGCATTATAGATATTGGAATATTGTTTATCAAATGATTTTTGGACAATTTTAAACCTTCCATAATCATTGACATTAATACATTCTCTATTGAATTTATTCATTATTTGGTTTGCCATGTCGTGAATTACTATGATTGGCATCGGCACCACAGTGAGACATCTCTACCGCCCGACTCCGGAGCCCTCAGTTACTAGGTGGCACATTGTTTAAACACATAATTTGTGATGATGTCGGTAAGGCAGGCTGCTAGCTAATATTAAATATAAACATCGATAAAAAAGAAAATATTACATGAGATTGAGGTTACCTTCAGACTTTTTTCGGACGGTCACAAGCATGAAAAAAAAATATTAAATAAATAAGAGCGCTGATTAAATATTAATTAAATTATTAATTATCTTTTTTAACTAATTATTCATATGAAGTACATTACAGGCGTATGTCACCCACTTATGGGACATACGCCGGTAAAAAAAAAATATTTCACTTTTTAAACAATTTAATTTAAAAAGAAATTTCACTTTTCCTGTAATTCAATTTAAAACAATAAATAATTAATAATATTCTGTTAAACAATTTAATAATAAGGCAATACATATATAGCAAGTGGATGAATTCCTCAAAATCCACAATTGATAAATATTTTCAGTTTGGGTTTTACTCAACCAAACCAGCTCATGTACAATTTCAGTTCCGCATATTATTATTCGACAAAATTTTATTTTCGGGCCATATTTTCAGGACGAGTTTAATTTATATTATTTGAAATAATATTTGACGCATCCAAAATAATTTTATTTTACTTATTCGTTCGTCTGCCGTTACTTTATTACCTCTCCCCTTTGTTTACTACAGAGGATTATATGGATCGACACCGGTCTAGACTCATTACTATGAAAAAAAAATTTTGTTTTTCCTTCGACAAATTTTATATTTACTGCTGTCTCAGAAACGACATTGGTTATGGGTTGGGTTGCCACTGACTCTGAGCGTTCTTCAGTTGGATTTTCTGCAATGAATATACAAAGTGGTTGTGCGAGAACGATATCTTTAGGTTATATAAATAGATATATGTTCATATAATAATTGATGATATCAAGTGAATAAGTTAATTTTATTCAATGTTGCTACATAAAATTGAAAAAATAAATTTGTAAAGTGAAAAAAAATCATTCTTTCGAAAATAATCTATACATTCTTATTAAAATTTTATTTC
>JAQQBR010001831.1:78282-91663 GCA_030347285.1 Microctonus hyperodae
GTTGTTGTTGTTGTTGTTGAGGTGTTGCTGGTGGTTGTTGTTGAGCATTCGCTTGCCATGCAGGGTGTTGAGTTTGTTGTTGATGTTGTTGTTCTTGAGCTAATCGTTGATGTGCCTGTTGCCGAGCTCTAAATTCAGCTGCTTTCAATTGTTCCAGATGAAATTGTTGTCTTTCAGTAATAAGTTGCTGGCGTTGATATTCCAATCCTTCACGTTCACGCTCCATGGTTGTCTCCAACTCTTCAAAATGTCGCAATTTAATTTCCAACTTTTTCATTTGTGTTTCAACTAATAATGCAACTAATGATTTTATTTTGCGTTCTTCAACGGCTGCTAAATGTTTTGCTTTAACAGCAGCAGCTGCTAATGCTGCAGCTGCAGCTGACTGGAGTTGCGCATCACGCACTATTTTATCCTTCTTTTCCTTGGCCTCAGTATCCTCAGGATTTTCAGTAGAAATTTTTGTTTTATTATCTGTTTCCACTTCTTTAGTATCAACTTCCATTTTTTCTGATTGATCAGCGCGTTGATCACTCTCCGTCCCCTCTTCTTTCTTAGGAACAACTACCGGTGCCATCGTCGGTGATGATGATTCACTTGGGGTGTCCTTTAGTTTCTCACTTTCGTCTTTTTTAGATTCAAGATGAGCAGCAGGTGGCGATGAAACAGCCGTACTTAATTGCGTACTTGCTGTTGATTCCTCAGGTGATTCTGGTGGTCCTGTACCAGCAATACCCGATTGTGCCAATCCTGCTGCGGGATCGAACTTCCCATCAGCATTAGCACTAGCTTGAACATTACGTAAATGTTGATCGAGTAATGCAGCTGGTACTTGATCTTTAATTGCAGCAAATTCTTCCATTGCTGCTTTTGCCGCACTTGCAGCAACTCGTGGATCAACGACAGACGCTAAAAATGCAACGGTGCTCATTACCGGATTACCAGCTTTTGAGAATGGCACAGGTTGATAAGCCAATGGACCTAATCCTTCTGGACCACCCTCCTCTAAATACGGATCCTCAATAGGTAAACGCAGAAAATGTAGAATACACTCATCTTGAGTACGAGAGCCAACATGTTCACAAACTTTATTCCAATCATCCTTATGTAATTCCAGACCTTCAAGTAATAATAACGTTTCTTGTTCAGTCCAATCCCGAGTTGCACCAGCCGCTTGTTTGTTCCTCAATACTGCAGGCTTTCTCGCATATTGATCAAGTTTCATACCGAAATTCGCCATTGCACCAGTTGCTTTCTCTTCAGCAGCGATAACTGGTTTCTTTTCAAGATCCAATAAAGCTTTAGCAGCGGATGGTTGTGGAGTTTTTGGAGGATTTGGATTAACTGGTGCAAGACCTGATGGTGTATCAGATAAAACATGAAAATGTGATGTTGGTGGCGGCCCCATTGGCGTTGGACGGGACTCAGCATCTACTTGATAATTGATCAAACCCCATTGTTCTAAAAATGCATGAACACGCATTATTGCACAAACATCACCAGCTAAATTGCGTCGACATGCCGTTGATGTTATATATTCAGTTGGATTAAGTCGATAAGTATCAATCATAAAATTACGATATGCCAAATAAATTTCAGGCGTTTTAGATTTATTTTTTCCGTTGAAAAACTCAGAGAGTGCACGTTTCTCAATCGTGTGAATTGAATTATAATCAAACCATGCAGAATAACTGGGTACTACAATATGATGTGTTTGTTCAGTGACATTGTCTTCAGCTTCGTCTTTGCCGCATTCACCACTGCGTTCCTTACTCGTATCACGTTCTTCACGATCTTGCGTGCCTTGCGATCCTTTTTCCGACTCAATGGGATCATCTAAATCCGCCATATTACCAGACTTTAATGGTTGCAATTCACTGTCTTGTTTTTTATTACTTGATGTAATACCACTAAAACCAGTTGAACCACTTCCAACATTGGAAATCTGTGCATTTATTGGATTAGTAATAACTTCAACAATTCGAGGTTCAGCCGGTGGATCTTCCATTCCTTGAGTCAAGTCTTCTTCTTCGTCAATACCACTACGTGTTTTTTTTGGTGTAGCCACAGCAGCCGAAGCCGATGATGATGATGATGATGATGATGATGATGCGCCACCGGCAATGCCAGCTGGTCCACGACCACTTTTTCGTTTACCGAGTTTTGGTGGTGGACTTGGTGAACGCTTACGCTTTTGTTTTTTGGCGGAAGTTGGCGCATGAGCGGGTGGTGTCATTAAATCTTCAACTGATAATCTATATCTATGGACACGTTTTTGTCCGTTATCATCAACTTCATAATCATCTTCGTTCATCCATTCATTGTATTGATCAAGATCTAATGCCCAAGTTGCAGAAACTTTATAAGTGGATTTTGGCGATGGACTACCGAGACCCCCTTCAGGAAATTCTATTGGTAGGTCTATTGTTACCCATGAATCATAACTATCAGGAAAATAATACCAATGGAGCAAAACTGAACGATCACGACGCATGCACGGACGTGCGTATTCCTCATCTAATGGATCAACCAGTGGGTAGACGATATGAGTGGCGTCCGCTTCATTTTCGGCCAATGTTCCTTGATGACGTCGAACGGAATCTTTTACTTTTGCAGCAGTTGCTTTATCTACTTCTGGTTTAACATAAACACAAGGGACAGTCATACATCTATTTTGAATTAAAGCACGTTCGGTGGCCATCAACATTTCAATAGCTCGATCCATTCGTGAACTAGACTGAATAATAGAAAATGTATATTTGTTAGTTTCTAGGTTGCGTTTAATAATCGAGTTATGTAGACAAGACACAATTTTTACATACTTTTCCAACTGGAAAATCGAACCTTCGCCATCCTTGTTCTTGCTTGAATCTATAAGCTGTGGCGAATATGTGACACAATCCACCACCCGGTTTGAAATCCAAGAAGCATTTCATCTATATCACGTGAATTGAAGAAAGTAAATAAAATTTGTGATTCGATATTTTTTTTGTATAGAAGATTATTAATACATACAGGAAGTCGAGTCATCGGTGGTTTCGACACATTTTTACCTAAATTGTCCTCTTGAAATTGTATCAGCTGTACTATTAATGTCGCCAAGCTTTTATTTGTTGGTGGATCTGTTGTAACATACTGATAGAAAAAAAATGAAAATAAAAATATTAATATAGTTGTTTGTAAGCAATATATTTTAAAAAAAATAACGAGTTCTCATTATTCTTCTTCAAGATAAAATTAATTATTAATACAACTTTAGTTTAATTCATTAGAATAGATGTGTGCATTAAACAAAACTACAATATGGAAATTAATTTTTTGAACACTCAATACGTAAATAAAAAATCCTAAAAAATAATCATTCAAAACAAATAAAATATCATATTTCGTTATTGAATTTAATAACTAATCATAATATATTGGAAATTATTACTCATGTTAGAAATGAAGATGGAGTTAGGACGCCGGGTTATAATGCTTACCTTTTTGCAATTTTTTAGAAGCCATTGCTTAACTCCATCCAGTTGTGCAAGGACCTCAGTCGACTCAAAAAACTTTGCATTCGGTCCGCCATCCTTCTTTGGTCCGAGGGTCATCATTTTTCAAGAAATATTTTCACTAAAATATAATATCGACAGACCACAGAGAGAATTTCACTTCAACCGCAAACATCACAACTGTGAACTGACTGAAGTTAGATGTATCATTCTTCTGCATCGATATTTCTCGATACCGCGTAGTATGAAAATTTACCGACGTTTTTTGTTTATTCAAATGATTTCATTTCTGACCGTCATTTTACAATTTCTGTAGACGACGACGATAGCAGCGACGATAGTCAAAAACTTCCCCAATATTCATTGGTCGGTGCGCGCGCTGTAGCTCCAAAGACGAATCCAAAGAGAAAGTTGGCGCACAAAAAATTTTTTGTCCCCACCACTTAGTTGCCAGACAGAAATGATCATTCCATTCTCTGTAAGAGAAGTGGGGAGATAGACTTTGGCCAATAGCGAAAAATATTTTCAAAATTGAAAATAATATTTCGTAAAATGATAAAACCCACGATTCTAATCATTTAGTTCATAGTTTTTATTATTCAATGTATAAATATAATCATTGAATACTATCCGCATTGTTTTTACGATGAATGTTTTTATAGGGATCGAAAATAACTTGATTGAATACCATGAATGACAAGCGAGAAAGGTTAAGCTATACAAACACACAAAAGGAAAAATCATGAATTTCCAAATAATGTGTGTTTTTCATTTATTAACAACTTTAGTAATTATTTGTTCATAATTGAAACCTCACAATTGTTACATTATTCATCTTTTTCATAAATTATACAAACATGAAACATGATTAAAATTTTGTAACGAAACAAATAATTTTTCTTCAATGTAACGTATCACATTTTTTTATATAGCAATACATATAACTTTTTTATTTAAACAAAGAATGAATACAAACATAACTTTTTTGTGCCTATTGAATTGGAACATTATTTACAATTTATTGTTGTTAAATTGCTGCGTCTATGATATCAAATTTTAAAATTGCATTTCGCTTTACTTTTCTTAACATTGTTTTTGAAGCGTTGTGTTCATTTTCCAGTATTTTTTTTTTTAATTTTTTTGCCACTGCTGTAAAGTACGTACATGAATATAAAATTGTTTTGCAACATCATTTTTACTCACACTACTCTTCAATGCATGAAGAGCATTCATTTTTACGTTTAATGTATGAAACACGTATTCTTTTAAGTGAAAATTAGATTTTTGGCAGACCTTTTTACAAAAAAATGCAAATTTTGGTCAAATTTCTTCAACATTTTTTTGTAAAAAGGTCTGCCAAAAATCCAATTTTCACTTTTTTTTTTTTCCTTCGTCCAGATTCTAGATTATGGTCTTAACTAAAAGACGAATTTTTTTTTTTAACTTCAGATGATCCTGTCATGAGTTCTGCTGACAACGCGAACGCACCTTTTTTCGGAGGGGTCATGAGAAATGACGTCACAATGGCGGAGTTTTGAATATTTTTTTTTGAAAATTTTAGGAATTCTTTTTCAGATGTAAATCTTGATGACAATAAAAAGTTTGAAAATATTTTATTTCCTATATGAAAAAAAGATTGTTGAAAATAGATCTTTTTCCGCCGAGTAAACCCATGTAACCCCTTAAGAGGTTACATATGTAACTCATTAAAAAAAAATCGATTTTTTTTTTCATAAATTATTACTCTGTATAATCTTGGGCGTATTTCTATGCAAGTAGATTGTAAAAATTCCCCATAGATAGAAAGTTATTGTAAAAAACGTGACGTCTCGACAAGGGTCTGATACGCGCAATCGAAACTTTGAACGCGTTTTTTTCGAAACGAGTTTTTCCGCCCCGGTTGGCACGATAACTCGCACAGTTTTCAATATTTTTTTTTTAAATATTCGAAATCGTTTTTTCTATAGTCTCTGGGTCCGGATTTTTGGATTTTCAAAATTTATAGATATAATAAAAGGTGAAATTTTTTTACTCCAAATTTATACATTTTTTTTCAAACTGAACTAAATTTCAAAATTTTCGAAAATCAAAAAATCCGGTCCCAAACACTATAACTACAGCACTATTTTACAAGACATTTATGAAAATTTTCAGACCCATCAATTTTTTTGAAAGAATTACATGTCGACTAGGAGCAAATATTTTTTTTCAGTGCTTTAGAAATAATCATTTTTTGTACTTACATTGTGAAAATTAAATAATAAATACATTTTTTTTTCATACTTTAAAGATCAATAAACAATATTTAAAAGTTGTTTCTATAAATTTCTATTGTTATCCCTCCCAACAAAATGTTTCCTTTCGGCATATTTTTGGCGCGACGTAACATATATAACCCCTCAAAAAAATGAATCAGGGCAGATGAAATTCCATTAAGAATTCACTTAAGTGAATATTCACCAGCAGATTTATATCTGGTGACCTTTTCGTTTATCACAAAAGTACTCAACAATTAAAAATTGTGTATAAGTAATTTGCTCAGAATTAAAGTACCGAACACTGATATTTGTAGTGAATTCGGGAGAGTTGTGTTATTAATTTGGTGGATCTAAAAATGTAAGTTTCACGTATACAGTTGTTAATTCGTATAGGATATGTTGTTCTTGAATTAAATAAACGTGGTTTTTTTTTATCACCACTATGTAATATAAATAAGTGTTTATATATTGTTTCAACATCACAGTTATAAAAATATATTATTATCATTTATTTATGACAATTGATAACAAATTCATCATAGTATAATATTACTTAGTTCTGTAGTTAAGTCACGAATGAAATTAAAACTCAATAAAAATAAGTAAAAATTATTATACATGTATATATATTACATATACATATGAATAATAATTACTGGAAAATAAACAGCGACAACGTATTTTATTTGAATGTCTTATAAAATTGAAATAAATTCTACTGACACCATGTGCGGCGACACTTGTATATTACGGCAGAGTTGTGAAAAAATATTACAAAGAAAAAACTAAAATAAAATTAAACAATATAAGCATTTATATCATTATATAGCAGTCAATCCAACATATCAATCAGTCGCAATCTCTAGGCACAATTAAATTCAAACATCCTGCAATAATCTATGATTAAATTTAAATCACTATCATTGCCAACATAAAATCACGTTTTTATCATATACTTATTGCGCAAAGGACGGATATCTTATTTAATTGTTTTTTTTTTGTTTTATTATGAAAAATCTATCGATTTGCTAACTAATAACTTATTATTTATTCATGTTAATGTGGTTGTTTCACTTCCAATAATTGTGGATAATTTTCTACAATATTGAGGAGTATTCCATCAATGTACGCATGGAGTTGTGCATTAACTTCTTGTTGCTCCTTCAAAGCTTGCAGTGCCTAACATGCAAATACACGAATCGATATTAGAAAAAATATTAATTAATAAATATATGAATACATAGTGATAAATTGTCACCACTTTGATCAAGATATATTCCAAGAAAATATATTACCTCAGCCATTGTGCGGGGTTTCTGGTCATTAGAAGCTTCAGCACGACTTCGACCATCTAACTGTAATTTAAATACATATTATTTAGCATTTCATTTATATAAGATTATGTATTAACATTTCTTTTTTATATGAAAGTAACTTACATGATCGTTGTTACAATCGACCGACAATTCGGCCGCCAAGCTTCGTGGATTTTTTTCAAATCCAAAACCATTAGGAGGATTCAACATTAGAAGTTCTCGGCCCGCATGAAGAGCAACAGCCGCTTGTAATTCGTCTTGAGATTCTTGCAATCCTTAATTGAATATTATTATTATTATTTTCAGTTTCATTATTATATTCGATTCAATAGTAAATTATAAGTAAATTTCACATTATCAATTATACATATGTACGCATACTAACTTTTGTTTTTTGCTCCAAGTTGCGCTACTTCTAGTAAAAGATCCTCGATCCTGAGACGATCTCTCGCACGCGCTGTGAGTTCTTCTTTAGCAGCATCCAAAAGAACTCGTGTTTCATTTTCGCGTATTATAGCTTGACGTTCTGCTTCACGCGCGCTATTTGTAGCGGCTTTCGCTTCGTCTAATGTATTTTCTAATCTATTACGATCTTCTTTTGCAGCGTCCAATTGTTGTCGAAATCGGATTACTTGTTCCTTTAAACCCGAACACTCGTTCTCAATTGAGTGCAATTTAATAGCATAATTCTCTAATTCCAATTGTTTTTCACGATCTAAACGTGTTATCAATTCTTTATGTCTACGTTGTTCAGCCTAACGTAAAAAAATAAAAAATAATATGTATTCACAGAATTCATAAAATTAATTAATTCATCAAATAAATAAAAATTTATTTGTATACTTGAAGCTTTTCTTCAGCTCTCGTTTCTGCATCTTTGGCTGCTTCTTCCAACATAAGTATCCTTGCTTGAAGCGTTGCATTTTCTTGTTTTACCCTAGCATAACGTTCACCACCTAAAGATTGAGTATCAACAAGAACATCCATTTGTTCTTGAATCATTCTTACCTGAAAAAAAAAATAATAAAAACAAGATAAATAATAAATAATCAAATTACATTATACAGTTTATAATCCTCTTTTTACGCAACTCACTCTATGATTAAGATCTATAACGTCATCTTCTAAAGAGACGTCACTATACATATCGTCAGTGGCGTCGCATGTAGAGCCTCTGCCCGAACTGTTAAAACTTCCGCTACGATAAAGCTGACTAAACAATGAAAATTTTATAAATATAAATATTGAATGATTTGTTTATACAATGAATAATACAAATAAAACAGAGAATTTTCGTTTTACCTTGCTAAAGCATTGGATCCAAGTTGTCTGGATGGTCTTGCACTGTTAAAAATGATTATATAATTTTGATTGCTTCTTAATTGATGTCAATATAATTAAATAATGTTAATAAAAGTAATTTTACCCAGGTGGAGTTCGTCGCAATGAAGTTCGTAGCCACGTGTGTCTACCAAGCGTCAAACTAGGACTGGCCGTAGTATTTCTTCTATCAAATCAACATGACAAAAATTCAATCTAATATTTCATTAATTATAATATCTTCATAACAGGGCGGGAATGATAAAAATTAATTTATCTCTATTTACCCTAGAGAGCTTAATCCCGTTGGTGTTGGCGATGGAGCTGAACTACTGCCGTCACCAGGCGATTCTACTTCAACGTCAACAAGTTCATCTACACCTCGTCCGTATCCAATACCTTCGTAACTTTCTTCACCGTATTCAACAGGAAATTTTTTTATTAAATTTGATATATCAGCTGAAGCACCAGTGAAATTGACTGGATAAATGTTTGTTGACGAATTCTTGAGCTCTACATCGTCAAAATTGATTGATAGCGAGGGTGGACCACTTTGGCTGCGACATCCTGTCGATATTTTACTATTACCATTAGCGGAAGCTGTTGGTTTAGTGGGTGTTGATGGGGGATTATCAACATTCGCATCGTTTGTGATTGTATTTACAGACGTAATGGTTATATTACTAGTGTTGGTAGTAGTATTATTGGCAGCTGAAGTTGATGCAATTGGCGACTCAGCAACAGTTAATAAACTATTTTCTTCTCTTCGTTCACAGTTGGAGTCTACACGCGAATCCGTTGTAAAATGAGAACTTACCATCCTATAATCAACTTTATAACACAATACAATCTTTGTATTAGTATAAATTAATAATCTTGATATTTCGTGTGTAATTCGTGAGATTTGCCTTCACTTTACGCTTCACATCTGGAATAATTTAAAATGATATGTTGTTACATGAAAGTACATATGTACGCGCATATGTGTACTTAAAGAAAAATGATATTCAAATGATGGTGATTTACAGCACACTTTTAAAAGTTAAAAATAGTCAAGAATATATGTATATCTACGCACAATAGATGATACCATACAATAAATTATATATAAAAAGGTTTTATTTTTATCGAGAATAGGCGAATCAATAATATATATACCACAGGTATTCAAAATATTTCCTCACCTAAATATTCATCATTAATTATTGAGAGCCGCCATACTGCATACTATTTGACACATTTCACTTGTATTTCAATGTCATTTCACTTCTATTTCTGTATTAATATCCCGTAGAATTGGCCATATTCAATGCAATCAAGTGTAGTTGACATACGTGGATCTTGATAAATTGTACTTTAATTACGATGCTTGGGTACAAATTTTAGGCTTTCTTCAAACAAATATAAACACATACATTTACGTCGTAACAAGCATTCACAATACTGACAAACGTACGTTCAACAATGTATCAAAGTCGATTAAATACTGAACAAAAAATCACAGTAGTATATTAAATACTGAAAGTATACATTGTTTAAAAATATATCTTATGATGAATCACGCGCTTAGCTCTCGTACCTTGGCTCTGCTTGACTCCAACTATCATGACGATCGTCGACGACGTCGACCGCGAGCCAAGCGCAAAAAGACATTCTCGGGCCGAGACCAACAATAGCCGTGGGAGCGAGACAGACAAACAAACAAAAAAGAGAGATAGATATGTTTATCAAAGTGGGAGGTGAAACGAACGGCGAAAGCAACCTACGAAATGTGATTAAATTGCGCATGCGTGAATAACAGGACAGCACCATATATGTATATATATATATATAGGTGTATATATACCTAGTAGGTATTACCTACCTGAGTATTTGTACACCTGACAACTGGAATATTCGAGATATTTATGAAATGTAATTTTTATCTTTATACATATATTCTTTATTTACACTTGTAATTTCCTATTGTATGTTTTACATAAAATGATCACAGGTACGCAGCGCGGGAGGACAAATAATATCTATTCATGTAAAATATATAAAAATTTATCTTTGGAATTTCAAATCAAGGTGATGAATAATTTCATTCTACTTGATGGGAAAAATTATATGCATGTACAAGAGAGAATACTTTTTTATGTATATATATATGCACATGTATGTATGTATGTATATATGTATGTATGTATGTATGTATGTGTTGTGTGTGCATGAAAATAAAGTGAAAAGATGAAAATATAGTAAAGGGCATTGTTCATATATTAATGATTCTCGCACATGATATATTTAGATATTACTATTATCATTTAACTATCAACGGAGTTATTTTTTTTGTAGACTTCCTTGTACACCAGTTCCTGCATTTGCATTCGCAATAGCATTCGTCGTTCAGGTGGTAATGTCTTTATATGCGGCAAAAGACTCATAAGGAAATAATAATTGTCATCGAGACAATTACCCTCGAACGGGTCGAACGTTAACTGTGTTTCTCTCGTTTCATCAATGATGTTATTATTTATTACGTACTCAGATGAAACTGTTTGTGATGTTCTTGCATCTTCAGTTGAGGATCCTGGAAGAATATCATTTTCAAATTCTATATTTTCTGTAATATCTTCTACCGGTTCATGTTTAACGATTATCGTTTGAAGTTCATTTGATAAATCATCGGTATTGTTTAATACAGTATTTTGAGTACTTTCAATTATTGGCAATGGATTATGAACATGTGATTCATTTTTTTGGTCGAATGAAGTAAGCGATAATGATTTTGATTTGGATGATTTTTTACTTTTCTTTTTGATATCGTCATTACAATTATCATTTCGAAGAAGAGTAAGCGAAAGATTATCATCATCAGCTACATCTTTACCGCCGTTAGAATGTGCATTTTTTTTCCCCGACTTTATTTTAATACCAATACGTGATACTTGTCTATTCTTAGTTAATGAAGTTGTTTCACGGTCATTTTTATTATGTAAATGTTCATTGCAATTTTCACGCTCCCAAATTGGTGGACGTGGTAACATTTGTTCTTTTAAAAATTGTAAGCGTTTGTAATGAATCCACACCGAGTTCGATCGAGGATAATCATTTTTTTGATAAAACTGCTCCTTTTTTATTTCAGCACGAAATGTATCACGCAATCCTTTCCATTTAGCCTTTAATATAGCTTCTGAAAATCATATTACATGAATAAATAAATTTTTCTGAAAGCAGGTTAGGAATATATATTTTCGTTCTGATTAAATGTGACTATGTAGCGTGGGCGCGAGTGATAATAATTTGACAAAGTAATTTTAAGTATATTTATATTTGTATAATAAAATTTTATAGATATTATTTTATTGTATCTCATATTTTATATCGTAATGATATACATTGACGTATAGGCAATTCTCAATTATTCGCTACACGATAGAAATTCTCAAGGACGACTTTGAGCTAGAATTCAAAGTTACTATTAGTATTCTTCGTCACCCTGATGGTTACAAAGATCGGTTAAATCCGATTTTTTAGAGGAATATTCGATTCAAATCAATTTTTACCAATTAAAATTTTGATTAATCAAATCGGACTTTTCAACCAAAGCATTTCAATTAACAATGCCAACAATAACAAAAACATAAAGTATTTATAAGAAATACAATCACGACATACTTGGAGGCCCTAATACAGCCGACAACTCCGTCCAAATCCGATTAGTTACATCGCGATTATGATACAATACATCTCTCTGGTTCCATAATGCAGATCGTTTGTATACTTCAGCTATCAAAAGTTTGGCATCAACTTTTATTTCTTCCTTCATTATACTTTCATATGTACTATAATCACATATCAGATATTTCGATTGCAAATGATTATGTTATTAAATTTATTTACGATTTTCAAGGCGCATTTATTTATTATTTAACCTGAACACAATGAATTACTCGAGAGTCGAGAGATTAGCTTTAAGAATGAGCGATTAGCACGCAGAACGCTTCTCTCTGTAACGATCGATTCGCTTTTTGAGATTTTCGCCCGTTTGTCATTTTTCTCTTTTCGTTTTGCGCTGCACTAGCGCTAGCGACCATTGCGGTAAGCAAATGTATTACGTGGGCATTCCATTAATGATAATACATATCAGTGATGTCTGCTGAAAGCCGACTATAGAGTATAATATAGATTCACTATAGTATAATATAAGTAACACATATATGTAATACTCCTATATTGCTAGTCGGGATAGGGTGGGAGAGTGACTTAGCCACTACGGTGCAGACATACATGCGTCTGTCTCACTTATTTTCGTACTTTGAGTCTAGTGCGCATGATCGGGAATGAATCATGCGCATTAGAGTTTCAATTCGTAGATGAAATAACCTCAGAGATATTAAGTGTTTACGAGTATTATCTAACTCACGTGGAGCTCACGTGTACGTGAAGTGAATTCATCAAGAGGTTATTAAAACTTTTTTCTTAAGTACATACTAATTTTATTATTTGTTTATACAAATATTTGATATATAATTCAAATAATAAGTGTCTGTGAGTGTAATCTTGAGCATCAAATTAACAAAATGGGCTTATTATGCTATTTATGCCGACGTAAAGCATCAAAAGGTGATAGAATTTCATTACACAAGTAAGTTTGATTCAACTATAGCCCTTATGGTTGGCATATGAAATAATAATATATACATTAGACTGATTCAAAAAAATCGACTAATTTTTTTTTTTTTTTCAAAAACACCACTGAAATATCTTCAAGCATGTATAAAAAGATATATTTGGAAAAATGTGAAACATTATCACTTGATATCATGGAATATCTTTCAAAAATTTTATAATTGTGATTTTCGATAAAAAATGTAGTCATTTTATAATTTTTGAATTGTAAAAATTCAATTCAACACTTTAACGAAAGCTTTTGGTAAATGCCTTGGAGGTATTTCAGTGGTGTTATTGAAAAAAAAATTAGTCGATTTTTTTGAATCAGTCTAAT
>JAQQBR010001831.1:92510-109362 GCA_030347285.1 Microctonus hyperodae
TATAACATCTTTTAGCTCCCGAACTGTGTAATGATATTACAAAACGACGTAGTTTGGTTATTAAAAATGCTACAGCAGACAGTGAAATAGATCATAACTTTGTACAATGTAAGTATAATAAAAAAATGACACAATAATAAGTGCAATGTGATGAGCATTCAATGTTCTTGGTTCCATGTCTTATTCATTCAAACAAAATTATCTTTTCGCAGCTGAAGAAAGCTGTTATGCTACGCCGAAAAGAAGAGTCTTTGAACCGCGGTATATTTCTGAAATCAGAACACCTGATTTTGAAACACCAAGACGAACTAAAAGAATTTTAAGTTTCGTTCGTGATACTGATAAGAAGAAATCAAAAATGATCAAGGCGTTAAGGGAAAAAAACCGCAAGTTAGAGAAACGAATATGTTCGTTGACAGAAGTCATTGAACATTTAAAAAAAAACATGGTGACTGATGGAACTGGAGATGCCTTGCTGGTATAGTACAAATTTTAATCAGTAAATGACGCAAACATTGAAAAGTTAAAAAATGTCCGAAAGGAATGTTTTTACTAGACAAAAATACACAAAACTTGTATTATTTGGAAATCAATAAGTATTGTAATGAGTATTAATAGCTAATAAAAATAATATAAAAAGTATATATTTAAACAAAAATCTCAATATAATCGCATTTATATAAATTCTAATTTGATTAATTGTAAAAACGAATTCGATTGTTTAAAATACAATCAAATAAATTATTTTTGTTAAATATTACATTATTTAATTTTTCTTTTAGATTATTAAGTAAACCTCAGTTCCACAATCCATAAAGCATTCGTTAATAAAGGTATTATTTGAGAATATTCTTATTAGTTACTTATATAAAAAAGTTATGAAAATATAATTATATACAAAAGTTATGAAAATATAGGGGAAGGTTGCTCAACTCGTACCGGTGCCTAAGTGGTACCTCGGTCATATATTGCCTGATACTTATGAAATGCAAACTTTATTAACGTCAACTTCAACTATTTAGTCGAGTAAGCCTACGTAAACAAATATATGGCCGGCCGAAGTTGTAAAATCAGAAATAATCAAAAAGTAAGTTTTTTATACAGTTTCATATAAAATTTTTGACTCATTCGTAAGCTTTTCATATCAAGAATGTGATCCTCATCTTTTTTTCTGTATTATCATCTATTTTAACACTTCTCTAGCAATCATTTAAGCATACTCAAGCATTAAAACTTTGCAGGCTATGTCAGTGGTTTTAGTTTTAAATTTCAAAGACCCTGTTGTTTAAGTCGTACCTGTGCAAAATGCCTTAGATCCAGCGTATGAAATGTAATGATTGGATACGTGACCTATGGGTTAGCGTTGGGAACAAAATAAAGGAATATCTATTTGTGATATCTGTGTTCAATCTTAATAATTTTGTAATTACTTTGTATTTTTAAGAGATTATGTCTTATTTTCTGTGTTATTTTAGTGATCAGGTTCGACCTTGTAATTAATAACCAGAGAAAAGATTATCACAGACTAAATTGTTTGTATTTAGTTGTTTTTGTGATCAATAAGTATTGAATATCTTTTTATGCATAGTTTATTATGTATTCATTGGATTTTATTCATAGGTACGACTTAGGCTATAAATGGTATGTTTTTTAAAAATGTGAAAATACCTGTATTAATTAAAATTTTTCAAATTTTTATGATTATGAAGTAAAAGGCAACTAAATAAAGATTGACGAAATGCAGAATATTTTGTTTTATATTTATTGAACTAAATATTATGATAACATTCCCTTAGGGGGTACGACAAGCAACCTTACCCTAAATTCATTGCAAATAAAAAATTTTTGAACGCGCGGCCCCCGCGTTCAGAGTCTACGTTACGATAAATATACATGTTTGAAGCCTGTGAAAGGGGGTGTGGCTTGCTGTTTGCTCTTTCCACAGATGCAACGCTTGCGCAGTACGCTCCAAGTAACAAGAAAGAGATTAGCTATCTCACTTAGTCGGCCACCTTTCCATTTATGGTTACGGCCACACTAGCAATATAAAAATATTACATATATGAAGTAGCAGTGCTGGAGATTTTCAGGAGGCAATACGCATGCTATTTCATCGGTTTTTCAGATTTGGAAATTGGATTTTGGAAGTTGTAGCAAACTCTGCTGAGTAACTGATGATTTATATACATATCTAACATTTTATTTTTTAGTCTTATAGAAGTTTAATATTATGTGTGAAACAGAGTTCAAGTTAATTTGTCAAGGTGCGGAGGCCCGCATTTACAAAGGCAATTATTTAGGAAAATTGACATTGAAAAAAGAGCGCTTTCAAAAGAAATATAGACATTCAGACCTCGATGAAATTTTAACAAAAGACCGAATAAAAAGTGAAGTTCGTGCAATCGTGCGTGCAAAAGCTGCAGGTATTTAATTTTTGTTATTTATAATATGTGTAAATATATTGATTCATTCTACAGTAACCGATTTTATATGGTTTTTTATAGGTATCACAACACCGGCTATTTTCCTGATTGATTTAACACGACGTAGTATATTTATGGAATATATAGATAATGCGATTACATTAAAATCGTATATAGAACAAATGATAAATGAGAGTACTGATGAATTATGGATTAATCAACTTGGAAAAGTTTTGGGTTCACTTTTGATTAAATTACATACAAAAAATATTATTCATGGTGATTTAACAACGTCAAATATACTTGTTAAAAAAACGATATTCGAAAAATCCAAAAACTCTGAAAATAAGGATGATGAATATGATGAAAAATTGTTTATTATTATCGATTTTGGATTGGCAAGAGTGGATTCAACAGCTGAGGATAAAGCAGTTGATTTATATGTACTTGAAAGATCATTATTGAGTTCACATTCACAAGTATCGTCATTATTCTCTGTAATTATGGAGTATTATCAAAAAGGTCTTGTTGACACAAAGCAACGAAGTGATATTATATCTAAATATAATGATGTGAGAGCTCGTGGAAGAAAGCGACTTATGATTGGATAGACACAATACTCGAAACAAAATTTTTTCACATAATTTTTCTACATTGTATATATCTCATATTTTATTCTTTTCAATAAAAAAATTATGGTAAATGTATTTAGTTATTCTTGATTTGAAATGCATACATTAATGACAAAATATAATGTGTTTATGTCTAACAATATAAATTAATCAACAATAAGAAGTAATCGCTGATGAGATGCACATTTGATGTTTTTTTGAATTTATTTACATTGCAATGTATGATTGGAGGATATGATTATCCACAAATTAATATTCTAAGCCAAACTTATTTCATTAGTCGAAATGCAATCCAGAGTATATGATAATCCAAGTGACCTGTATCGATGAATGTAATTATTATTATAATATTCATTAGCCTTTTCACTACGGGCAAGTTCTTCGCCGCCGTACAACGTTAAAATCGAGTGTGGTATGTCGATTGTATGTTATAAAGAACGACTATAGTCACCCGTAGTAGCAAAAGGGTTAATATTCATTCATTAAATTCAATATACATCTTATAATCAAATATATGCCTACCAAAAAACCTGCAAAAGACGTCATGAAACCTTCTTTTGTCAATTCCCAAATTCCACCATATTCCTCCTCATCTATTTGTTGATAGCTACTCATATACAAATAAGTAGAGCCCACATTAACCAATACAAATCTGTATATAATAAAAGAAGACAAAAAGTGACAATAGCGATGAGAATTTACACATAATTAAAAATTTCTGTTTTACATTTCATAATATCATAATACTTACAATAATAATCCAACAAAACCTTTGAGTGGTATTAGTCCCCATGCAATACCAAGTATTATTCCAATTACTTGACGACTCCAATAGATAACATCGAGAAATTCATCCTGAAATTTATAAATTTAATTTTTTTCTCCACAACAATACTATCTAGATAAAGTGAATTTTTTTTTTTCTTGGTTAAAGTGACATTGTAAAGAGGTTATGTTTACTTTATCGGCCCACTCTGAATTCGCTGTGATTGCACGAGTCCATACACTAGCTACACATTTACTTCCATTAGATATTTTTTCTGATTTTGATGGTGACATGTTTATGAGTCAAACAATTGGATTAATGTGATAATTGACTTTATAACCTAAAAGTTCTTCTATCGAATATGTATGTGTTAAAATATACACAACTAAACAACATAGAGCGACACAGTTGTCAATTTCTGCCCCCTGCTCTCTCTCATGTGAGTTCCACGTCGTCGTCGCAATGTTTTAAAAATGACCTATCATAGCCAGCGACATAAAATTTCAGATTCTTTCCGCCGCCAAGATTGATTACTTATTTTTCCAATCATGTTCAACACCACCACGATGATAGCAATTTGGAAATATGTAAAATAGCTATTTACGTGCCAAAGCCTGAAATTTGCTAAGCTTCGCGGTGGCGAATTTCTGATTCGGCAAAAAAAGATCACTCTATTGAGTATGTTAAACGTCATGTTTTGTGATTCTAGCTTAAAAAACAATTTTTTACGATTTTACAGCGCGCTAAAATTGGAATTTTTTGTAAAAATTATTTATAATTTAAAATGTTCAATAAACTATTACAACTCATTCTGATAAACCATGATAAATAGTTCAGATAATGCTTCAAATAATACTAGTGATAAATAGCAGTAATTTTTATTTTTTTAGCCTATTTTTAATGTATAATATGAATTACAAAATAAAAAACAGTAACATTGTTACTCCTGCAAAATAAATCGATCAATTTTTCTTCATAAAAATTAATATTAATTTCGATTAATTTATTTCATGTTTCATACTGTAATGTACGTACCTTGAATGTCATCAATAGGATTTTTCTTTCAAAGTTGAAATTTTCCCAATATTTTTTTCACACAATTCTGATTTTACTGTTAATCTTTTCATCAAAAGTATAATTCTAAACTATCAATTCACCTATTTTAAAGGTAAAAATAAAATTGGAGAAAATATTATCGACTTGAATCGTGTGAGTTACTCAAAACTTTCACTGGATCCTGGGCTATTATGTTTGAACTTGATATATCTGAAATTTGAATTCTTCATTGTTTTGATAAGAAAAAATGAATAGAACAATATGGAAAAATTAGAATTAATGAAAATTAATTATCATTCATTATTTATTGATTATAGAACTTTTCTATGCCAATATTTGCGCTGCGTAATAATATAGACAAAAATTCAATAATTCGATCATTATTATCAAATGTAAATACTCGTCAAATATAGTTGCATTGGCTATTATAATTAAAAACAATATTAAAAAAATAAATGGGATGGCAAAGTTACGCAAGTGCATTGTCAATATTATTTACAAAAAATTAATCTGTCTATATTATGAAATAATATCATGTGTTTCTAGGACAAAAAAAACCTGCCATAATTAATGTATCGAAGATATAGAATACGGAAGCCTACATATAATTAATTTTACGTATTAATAATATTATAACATTCGATCACAATCGCAGGACCATATTATTCGCATTATTGCAGTCTTCCAAATGTATTTTTTTTTGTTGAATGTAAAAAAAAAATCGGCTTAAAATACTCATGAAATATTGTAAAGTAAAAAATCATGTGTTTGTTAATATACAAATGAATGGAACGAATGTACTAGTACTGAAATTTTGTTTGGCACAATAAAGCATTCCACTCTTGTTCATTCATAGATAAATACGTGTAAAATCTCATAATTATCAAACCGCGCAAATACCAAATGAGATAAAATCACCGACGTACATATATGTATAGTCATTTTTAGAACAATTGACACGATTGCGCCATACATTATACGGACGTATACAATCTAATAATGCCTGAAATACTTAATATGTACATATAATAATAATAATGAATACTATAAATTGATTATTTAATAGCATTATTCGTTACGAAACTTCAATTATTCCTCTGCGGAATCTGTTACACATGACATTATACGTGAATCTCTTGATCTATAATTAACAATTAATTCATCGTTATATAGTTGAAGTTAAAAATTTTCATGCCATAATTACAATGCTAATTACTATTCGTGTTTATTATATAAATATTTGTATTTTTAGTTACGAGTAAAATGTTACGCTTATTTTATCATTCATCATCATAATATATTCATATATACGTATATATATAAAGAAAATCAAAACAATGACTAGGCTTGTAGTATAATCCAGCCTTGGAATTTATCTGCTTTAAAATGCATATTTCCCTTTGTCATATTTGAAACGTACATAAAAACACGTAACACAATAAATAATATCATCATAAAAAAATATCAAAGAAAAATATTACATAACAGCACAATTGCAAGGGTGAAATATATTTTCCAAATGATAATTGTATGCATTTAAGGGTCTAGTTGCTTGAAAAGATAGCAATCAACTTCAATTCATTCTTAACATGTTCATATTTGTTTTATCGTTATTCTCTTCTTAAATGGCACAAATGCAATAATCATGGAATGTATATATCTATTCAAAAATTATTATATATATATATATTAGTTTCAAACGTCAACAACGTCATTATCGTAATTGAAATTTGAATCACGTAAAAATGAAGTACGCCGAAGTTTAAAATTAATGCGACCATCTTCATCCTTTTTCGGTGCTGGTAGCCCCTGTAGTGACAAAATATTTTTTAAAATTAATTACATGATCATAAAAAAAAAAAATTTGATAAGATTTGTTAATTTTGGACGAATGTAGCGAAGCTCAGGTGTAAGAAACAACGAAATAAAACACTATAAAAAATACCTTCGTTGTCGTGCGATCAACAGTACGATGAAGGACCGATCTCCATGCAATGGGTATGGATTCTTCTAAAATAATATAATACATTGCAAAGCTTATGAAAATAAAAATAAAATAAATGTAAATGAACAAAATCGCCCACTACATGAACATATATACAATATATACATAATTTTTAGTAAAGAAAAATAGAATATATAAGGCTATAGTTGGATTATATGCGTACATTCTCAAAATCTTAATAAAAATTTAAAAAAATGCAACTTGCCGTTTTCCTTACGATCATTTTTTCCTTTATTCAAACTTGCGGCAAGTTCTCTAACAGATCGTTTTTCCACTGTACTACTACTTAATGAACTTGTCGTGCTACTCGAAGAAAGCGTTGGTGGAAGTGAAGCAGGTCCACTCACTCCACTATCAGTCGATTCATCTAGAGCATCACCTGAATCTGGAGTATTTCCAGCCGATGTATTTGGACTTGAGCCGTCACTCAATAAATTATTGAATTCACCTAGAAATCAATCGCACAATAATATTTGTTATCTTATATAATAATAATAATAGTGTCATGTGTCACTATAGATTACCAGATTTTCTATCACCGCTCATGCTCCAAGGACGTGGTTTTGGTGCGATAGTCGGTGGCATAGGCTTATTATTTCTGGCAATATTGATACTCGAGCTACCTCTAGATTGTTCGCCGCTTAAATTATAATTAATTTTGCTAGTGACTTTTGATGGAGCAATATTCAATTGATGTTTATTGGAGTCATTGGACGGGCAACTTTCTTGAGTAGATGAAATTGATCGAATTTTATTTGTCTGTAAATTAGGACTACTCAATTTTTCGTTGTCTATTGAACTATTTAATGGGCTCTTCATTAACGTTTTTTGACTGTCTGTTGTAGCAGATGTATCTGGCAATGTATCTGACATTTCGTTACTAAACGAATCACGTAATGAACGTGATTGCGATGAACTGCCGGCAGTAACAGTAGGCAAAGTTGCACGTTTTCGATTATCCATTTCATTGGATAGCGCATTATCCGTTGCATTTCGACGGGTTAATGGTGAGGCAGTTAGAGGTGTATCGCCTTGTGATCTTCGTCCGGCAAGGGGAGAAAATTTTTCAAAATTATCGCTTGAACGTGAACGTGGTGTTGGTTCAAGCAACGTTTTGAGTATTGGTGAACTGCAACCGTGAGATTTTTTATCCATGTCTGGTGGAAAGCTACGCTGACTTGTTAATGATAAATTAGGGCTGCCGTCAGTGGGAAAAGTATGTAGAGAGCTATGAAATAAATACGAATTAGACCGTTTCATGTCATTATATGCAAGTTTCTCAAGAATATTACTTTTTTTTTCTTTTACCTGTCATCACTGGTAGGAGATATAAGAGGAGTTGTAGGTGTAGTGGGTCGAAAAAATACATCAAGACCTTCTCCAAGGGCTAATGAACCTCTGGGCATATCACTCCTCAACATTGGTCTCGATGGCGCCCGAGTTTTCGTCCTACGTGGTCGAGATTTAACAAGATGTTGTAACTGTTGTCCAGCAGTATGTGGTAATTCTGATATAGAATCCAACGATTCAGTCAACGAGTGTTCGTTTTCAGATATAACTATAAAATACAAAAAAATAATTTACCCTCATTTCATGCAAGATTGTATTCACATCATACATACTTTCGGCATGATCCTTTGGTAAATTTGGTAGCAAATCTGGAATATCGTCAGCTGAAAGTCCCTCAACAGAATCGACCACAGACTTTGGTCTCAACTTCCTTCCATGTAGACTTTTTCGTTTGTTAGACAGATGTGGTGTTGCCTGAATAAAACATAAAACAGTATATATTAGATAAAAATAATAATAAATATAAATATGTAACGCTATACAATACTAATTTTTTCACAACGCAGATGGTATTAAATATATATTTACAATCATTGCAATATTACTTACGAGATTCAAATAATCCAATTGCTGGTTTGCAAGATACAAAAAAAAATAATATTTACAATATATACAAATTTCAAAATGAAAAACTAAATTGATAAACAATAAAAAGATGATTACCATTGGAGATTGGTCATCTGTACTGTGTTGAGATTCGATAGAGCTGCTAATTAAAATAGAAGACGGTGTTGCATACTCATGTTCAATATTAGATTGTCTAAGTGAATTGGTTGCTGTTGTTGAAATACGATCTCCACCAACTAACGAAATATTAGAATCAATGGAAAAGCTTCCACCATCAATTGCAGTGCTAACACCGATACTCATGCTACCACCTATTCCAATAACACTACCGCTGCTCGTTGAACTGACACTTGGCCGTAATACATCGGGCGTACTGCAACGTGTTCTGTCATGTGTATCACCAATTAATGTTTTATAACTACGTGAAAGAGATTCAATAACTTCGTCAGTAATTCTATCAGATATATGTGCTGCAACAGCCAAATTTAATTCATTGACTCTATTAACAATATCAGTGCCTGCTTGTTCAATTATAGATGCATTTATAAAATCATTGCTCAGTTGATTTTTTGCCTTGCATACATTACGCAAATCATTTTCAACTGATATTGGATCATTATCATCATCGCGGACAATTGTTTGTGACATTACTGTTGGACAATGATCATTAGCACATTTCAGAATTGCTTCCAATGAATCTTCTAAATAATCGGTCACAATTTTATGCACATCTTCAGCTATTTCTCTCAATTTAACTTCAATGGGATTATTTTCATCACGTCGTTGTAAAACTTCGTGTAATCTTGGCAACAATTGCTTGGAATTATCAGCATCTTGAATTAATCCGGTGGCATGATTGATGTCATTATTTGCATCACAACTTTCAGCAGCAAGTGTTTTAATCGTATCTTGAGTTTGTACGACCAATCGATCGACAACTTGTTGGGTTGAACTAAGTAAAAAACCCTGCTGAAGTCTAAATGCTTGTCCAGGACTGTATTTACAAGGTGTTACATTTCTCTGTAACATTTCTTGAATTTTTTTCGCCAATTGTTCCGCTTTTTCTGCCGATATTTTCATGCACGGTTGCAAATCATAAATTGGAAATGGCATATGACGAACACTATAATTTTTTTCTAATGCATGAACAATATCTGAATAGCCTTGAAGCGTTATATTGTTTTTATCATATATTATTGTCTTAAGATGGTTATTTATTTGTAATGCTTTGGCTAATAAACGTGCACCAGGATCGCTAATTTGATTACCACTAATATCAAGTGTATGAAGACAAGTATTGCTGCCAAGAGCATTGATTAAACTATAAAGATCACCTTTAAGTCTTGAATCGGGTATATATAACGACTGCAATACACAATCATCTTCTTGAATCATTTGCACCAATGCATCCATTACAATAGCAATATGCTTTGATTTCATTCCAGCAGTATTTCGACCCATATAAAGATGTTTTATCGATTTATTTTTACCAATCGCCGTAATAACTTGAGCTAAATCAATATCCATATTACTGTCCGATATATCGAGTGAACCAATACAGCGGACACCATGTATACAAGATTCAAGTACGTGCGCGCCCATTGATCCCAAGTTATTACCGCTCATGTCTAATTCAAGGCCAACAGTACTCTCATTACATGCCAAACCCAATAATAGATGTTTAAGCGCTTCCAACGGCAATTTACAATAAGAAATATTTAAATATTTAAGCGACAATGTCGCAGTGAAAAATTGTTTAAAACTAGGAGGTATTTCTTTGGTCTTTTTACTTGTAAATGAATTACGTGCCACATTTAAATGGACTAGATTTGTAGCGCAACCGCGCAACAGTGCGCCAAATAAACACTCAAGTGTTGTATCTGTACCAGTAAGATCGAGATGAGTAAGACTATTAGGCTGAGCGAGAAAATTACAAAGATTATTTATATCATCCTTCAGTGAATTTCCCGAAAAATTAATGTAACGCAAACTGGTTGGCATACTTCGATTCAAACTTAGTGCATGAGCTATTTGGGCGATGCCTTTATTAGTTAATCCACAATGTGCTAAATTTAATTTTTGCATACCTTTAGGTAATTTACCAATAGCACTGCCACCAAAATGATTGCTGCCTTGCGTTAATTTTGCAACAATAGCACATAAACTCGCTGCACCTTTATCCTCAATCATATTATTGGATAAATCAATGGTATGCAGAATTGTATTGCTGTTAGCAATTAGTGCTAGCGAAAGTTTATGAGCGAAATCCCATTTCAGTCCGAGATTATCGAGATAAATTTCTTGAAGCGAAAGCGACCGACGTACAACATGAAGCAATCGTTCAAGGCACTCGTGGCTCATTTTTAAATGTGATGCACGTAATTTTGTAAACCATGTATTGTATTCTAATGCTGAGATTATTGGTACTAAATCTTTTTGCTCTAAATGATCAAAGTCACGTAAATTAAGTTCGCGCGTATCGTGCGAGAGATAAATTGTATCAACATCCCATGCTACCTCTTCACGATACTGAGCACCATGCAAATCACACATGCATGCATATTGCGTAGAAAATCCGCCACAAGGACCAGTTGTCCGAGTTGCTTCAGTACTTCTTGCTAATTCACTGCCTCTAATACTTTGTAATCTACTAGCCGGGATCACGTCTATCTTTCGTATCACGTAATTTAACGGCACTGTTGGAAATATATTTCGAATAGCAGTATGTAATGCTTCGATCATCGAATCTACTTCGGTAGTATCTGTGCCAACACCAGTTGTTGTAAAACTGTAAGTTCTTTCTGCCGCTGTAAGACATAATTGATTCGATCTTCTCGATTCAATTGCTGTTATCTCCAAATAATGAAAATGACAGTCGATCTGTTAATTAAAAAAGTAAAAATATTAATTCGTGTATAATGATTTTACTAAATACAATAATAGACATCAAGTCGGCAAATCATCACTGATGTTATTTATAATATATGCATAATACTCACTCTAGTTGGCACTTTAGCAGTCAATAAAAACAGTCGACAGGGAGAAAAGACCTAATTGAAATCATATGTTTGAGAATTAATATCAAAATATGATTTAAATGAATTTAATAAAAATATATAAAATTGATAACACACCAAAACTCGATTCTCTTGCTTGTCAGGTTTTGTCTCAAGCTTGACAACATTTTTTAATAAAATTTTCACATGTTTACCCAGTAACGCTTTAACTGATTCTGTATTTGAAAAAAAAAAACATTAAAAAATTTAATATAATTAATCAATAATCGAATAGAAAATAAATTAAAACTGAATATACCGTTCAAATCCTTGGTAAGTTGCGATCGCGTTGACATGATGCAGCTTTCTCAATAAATTCCTCTATTCGAAAAAGATATTCAAGACATTTCCTCAATTGACAAATACTGCATTTAATTTTAATGAGCCAACAGTTCGATATGTCGAATGAACACACAATACAGTACACAATTTGTTGCAATGAATCATTGTTGTAGATGGGAGTTTTTCGGCAGCCATGTTGTCATATTTGCCAGCGGCAAGTGCATATATAGTAATATTAAATGATACGCTCCGTGAATATAATTAACACATATGAGAGCAATTAACCTTTAAATTCATATTTCATTCGTATGTGTAAACATCAATAAATGATGTGATAAAACAAACTGTAATTTACATTAAGAATATATTCAAGGTTATCACTATGAAAACTTTATCGACGACAGTTTAACACTGTACATTGCTGTACCGTTTTTACATACTACGACGACTACTACGAATACTACATGACGTACAGGACCGACGACGACGTCCCACCGACGACAACGAACATCAAAGTTCCGATTCCGTATTCCCCATGTTTTTCACGGAAATCCGTGATGATAGATAGTCACAGTTCGCACGGGCACGAACACACTGATAATAATAACAATGATGATGACGACATATATACAATGAATGTCGAATCAATAAAAAACAGATCAATTATCTTTATAAATGATGTAAAAATTGAGTGATATAAAAAAAATCAATCTATTAATTCGACAAAAAAGGATTGTGCACAGTATATGATAATTATTTAAAAATATTTGATACCCTCTGTATTACCGACGTTCAAAAAAATTCGATATATTTTTTATTATTGTGTAAAAAGATCGATTGATCATTGATGAATCGATTCTCAAACATACATTGGTGATTCTGTCAAAAAAGTATTGAGATATACAATTTCATAATTATCATTATTACTATCAAATTGAACTTTGTCCTGCTATCCAATTATCTATATATTTAGATTGCTGCAGGATTTTTATAATATTTAACAGTAAAATTTACTAGTAAAAAAATTATATAAAGTAAATTTATATATAAATATCTATCTAATAATGATATTCAATATAACCACGAAAAATTGTAGAATAGGTTTGACATCATTGGTCAGACGAAATTATTCAGTATCTGGTAATCTTGTTAATGTTCAAAAAGACGATGCAACAGGTAAGCTTATACATAATAATAAAAAAATGATTATTATTAATGAGTATAGAATTAATCCTCTAATTAGAAAATTCTATTGGTTCTACAGAAATAAATTCGTTGAGGTAAATTTGAGGAGTTAATCTGCAATCTGCATTAAAAATAATGGAGATCCATAGAAATTAACATAACTTTTTTTAATGAAGTTTAACTTAATGCATTATGATAATATCTTGTAGGTACAAGTATTTTGTCAATGGCCCGGCCACCTGTAAATGGTCTAAATCGTGAGCTCTTGGTGGAACTTCGAGAGTCTTTAAATAAAGCTGTGCAAAATAAGAGTAGAGGTGTAATTTTAACTTCGTCTCTACCAAAAATTTTCAGTGGTGGTTTGGATATTATGGAAATGTATAAACCTGATATGAAACGTGCACGAGAATTTTGGAATGATCTACAAGAAACATGGATGACACTTTACGGTTTGACAATTCCAACGGCTGCAGCGATTAATGTATAAAATTGAGCATAGACACACATATTATTTGTACATACAGTAGAATAAAATGAATTTGTAAATAATATTTAGGGATCCAGTCCAGCTGGTGGATGTTTATTTGCAATGGCTTGTGAATACCGAGTATTTGTGGAGGGTAAGCATCAAATAGGGTTAAATGAAACGCAGCTGGGAATAGTTGCTCCAATATGGTTTCAAACGTCTTACATTGATACAATTGGATATCGACAATCTGAGCAAGCTCTACTCAAGTAATTACATAGCATAGAAGCAATATTAAATTTTATTGTGAAAGTCATAGCGAATTTGATATTAATATTTTTAATTCAATAGAGGTGCTCAATTTTCGCCACAACAAGCACTTAAAATTGGCCTGGTTAATGAACTTGTTGCAAATAAAGACGATGCTATCGCTATGTGCCAAAAATACATTGAGAGTTTTGCAAACATACCAGGTAAAATATATGTATGATTTAAATATCATATACTGATATGTATACTTGATTTATTTATTTATTGACAAAAATTAAATATATTATATTTATAGCAATGGCCAGAGAGATGACAAAATATGATCTTCGCAACAAAAGAATTGCCTGGCTAAAGGAAAACCGTGAAGTAGACACCAAGCGTTTTCTTGATTTTATTGTTTCACCAAAAGTTCAGGCAGCTATTGGTTTATATATTCAATCTTTAAAACAGAAAAATTAATATTGCTGATGAGAAACAAAATATCACAATTCTATTTTATGCCTTTTCGACATAGTTAACAAATGATATGAAATTTAATAATATCATAAAAATATAGATTTAATTACTTCGTGATCTGCTTAAAGTGGTTGGGTTGAAGAATGACTTCAAAGGATTTTAATGAAACTTCACTTTATTATTCTTTAATTAATAACAAATGATACGAGCCTTGTCCGATTGAAATTCACCAGCCCAAAGTTACAAAAAACGATTCAAAGCTTTGCAATTTTAACATGGGCTCTTATGGAAAGAAGTAATTTTAATATGAACTTTTATAAATAAAGTAAAAACTATTCGAAGGAAATCAATAAAAATTTTATATGCTACAGAAAGAAAAGTTAGTAATCACATAAGAAGATGGGAATTTTTTACCTCACCGTTACTGAAATATAATTTATTAATTATTTAAAATTTTTATAAATTTGAGAGATCAGTGAAAATACGGTAGCGATGTGGCAACATTATAAGTGCGCCAAAATTCAAACCATCAAGCGATATTAAAATATAACACAAAAAACTGATTATATTTATGATTAATAATATGAATTTTATTAATAATGAGATCAATAGAAATTTCATATAAGATTTTTATCAACCTTACTAAAATGTGTAATTTGTTTATTGATGATATTATTTATTATTATTCGAAATCGTAGATTTGTTGCAGGAATCAATGGGATTGTGAAGGTGTTCAATTAGCGGTTTTAGAATGAATTCTTATAATAACACAGTTTTTAATTTGAAACTTGACTGTTATTTATTTGATTAAACACAATGAAACGTTTGAATGACGAATCGTGATATTGTTTTTAGTTTTAAATTATTTAAAATAACATCTCAACTATACTGTTATTCAATTTTTATTATGCGATACTATTTATAATGTGTTGATATGAGAATTCCGATCGACTGATTATATTATGTTCCCTCGTCAATAAATATATATTTGTACCTGCGAATGTCGCGGAAAATTATCACTTTCGGATTTTTATTTTTGAATAAGAACTTTTACTTTACTCGATTTTTAATTAAATCCGAAACTTGATGTAATAATTGTATCTAATTTTAGATGACTATCGAAAGACTTGTCTCTTTGATGATGTCTGGAGAACTTGTCTTTTTAATATTAGGCGAAGAACTGGTCGATCTGATCATGCTCGGAGAACTAACTTTTCGCGATTTCTCAGGGATTTTGTTTTTTGGGATAAATTTTATGAGAGGAGGAGTTTTCTTCTCGTGGTCCTCCAACATTTTGATGTCGACTTTTCCAAGAATCATGTTACAATTTTGTTTAGATGATAACAAGTCGAGCTATATTATAATCTTATTTATTTTCATTGTAATTTTATATCGAGGACGGAAATGCATTATTGATTTTGGACATTCTATTTTCTTAGCGAATATTTTTATTATTTTTTCTTGGAATTATTCATTTCTTAGAAAAATGCGTTAATCAAGGTTTTTATTTCGTGTGTTCATATGTTGGATTATTTTTCTGATATTCGGATCTATGTGCAACTAGTACTTTATTTGTATGGGTTTGTCATTGGATAAAGCGGGTATTCGTGAGAATTTTATCCATAGCGTATCGATCTACTCTATTTGCTATGTCAGATTTTATGTTTAGTTATTGAATTCCGATTGTTCTTATTTTATTTTTTTTATATTTTAGGAATAATTTTGAGTGTGCGCAATTAGCAATTAGCCGAGTAGATTCAATTATTTAAATGATTGATAGTATGAGTAAAATTCTATTGTGTATATATTGGACTGATTGAAAAAAACCGACCAATTTTTGTTTCAAAATAATCACTGAAATACCTTCACAGAGGTGTAAAAAGATGTCTATAATACTGGTTAAAACCGGAGCTCTTAATATTAAAAGGTTGATTTACGTGCATTTCTATCTCCAGTTTAAATAATTCATAGGAAATTTCCTTGTTCATCGTAAGAATTTTGTGGCTTTCTCACTTTACTGGCCAAGGTGCGTATACTATTCTTCGGTTCGACGAAGGCGGAAAACGGGAATTTTGTTTAGCGCAGCGGGCCTCAGCTTCGCTTCGGCCAACAATAACATGTGATCTGAACCTTTTCTTACTTTGCTACCCTTGGTACGTAATATTATACTATATTAATTACTAATTGTGACACTATCCTACGAAATTCTGTTTACTTATAAAACAAAAGAAGGTTGTGTCGCTATACCGTTTATCGACAAACTTCGTTTCTGTCAATATTGCATAAAAGCAACCGAATAAAAGCAAATTTGGCCGGAAAAAGTGAATGCGGTCGAAAA
>JAQQBR010001831.1:111809-126800 GCA_030347285.1 Microctonus hyperodae
AAATGTTTGAGTTTTTGCTTCGCATGTTTCAATTTTAGAAATCGATTGCACACTAATAAGTTACAATTCGTGTTAATTTTCAAATTCAAAAAATCAACTTGCGTGCCATCATTAATACAACATTGTGTTTTTAGAAGATGTACATCATTTTCTGTTGTCGTTGTTTCCAAATCAATTACGTTATTCATATCTTCAAACAATATTTCGGAGTTCAGTTCCAATGATTTTGAAATGTGTGAGACATTACATATGATCAGATTTTTTTCCAATGTTTTGTTAAACCTGTCAAAAAAAATATACATATAATTTCAAAATAACAATCCAGATTTATCCATACAAGTGAACAAACTTACTCTTCGTTGAATATTCGAGATATATTCATCAGCCATTTTCTTTTTTTTTTTTTATTGTAACAATTAGGAAAAATTGTTGGAACAAAATTCGGACTCAATTTTAATTTCCCAGATAATTGCAAATTATGTTATTGACAGCGAGCAAGAAAACAAAAACAGCGTCATTGAATTATAAATTTTTTTCTATGGTTTAATCTTGAGATGTATGTTGGAGCAATTAATAAAACGCATCAAAAAATGATAAATTTAGACAAGCGTTCGAACATAAAAATATAGATACCACTGAATTTTAATCATCCTCTTTACAACTTTGAATCACTGCAGCTTTATATATGCTCGATTTCATATTTCCTCTCACATATTGATATAACTATACAATCCATACAGAAACGTGATTTGTTTCAATACTACTTCACACTATTTCATTGACTGCAATATTCAAAATGTTTTTTTTTTTATCGAAATACTAAAATCATAATTACTTCGCTCTGTTTACAGCTCCAATTCATTTCTGACTTTGTAACAATTTATTCAGATGTACTGGGAATGAGTAAAACTTGATAGTGTATGTATTTCTTGTTCGATTTTCACAATTTACCACACAGTACATATTACCCTGATTTTTCAATCATTTTATAGGTTTATGTTTTGAATTTTAAAATACTTTTAACATGCACAACATACAATGCAAGTTGTAAGTTTATTATAACAATAGATGATCAATATTTTAACAAATCAATTTCAGTTTGTTATTTTTATGCAACAAAACAATTTTTAAATATATTGATTGAAAACAGATTTTTTCTGTATACGTTATATGACATGTGACGACTACTTCTTTCAAGTTGGCCACCGTTATCGCTAATTGTACAAAATTGCCAAACCATTTAGGGTTTGAGCACGATCCCTATAGATACAATAGACTATTTTTGAAACGGCATTATTAAAGTAACTACATAGTCTAAATTACTTTATATTTATCAAGTATGACTTTTATTCATATTAATAAGCCCTAAAGAAAAATAATTAATTCTGCATTTATTATGTACAGTGTAAAAAAGTTTACTAAAGATGCGAATGAGATTGGGGTTACCATATAAATATAATTAAATTATTGGTTTCCATTTTTTTTTATCCTTCAAGGGCAGCGACAACATCCAATGCTTCATCATTAGTTGTCAAAATATGTTTTTGAAGTAACTCACGATAATATTGCAAAACGTGCGATATCTCTAGTATCCGATGTCGATGCCTCGAATTTTCGTGTCTTGATAATATTGTAAAATATAAAACAATTATTATTTGAACACTAACATGTGAAATAATCATTGAGGCAGTACAGCAAGTCTATTCTTCGGATCTCTGCTTATCTCTACTTTTCACAATTCCAGCCAATAATATGAGTTAGATTTTGATGATGAAATCGTGAAAAGTAGACTTGTTGTACGGCCATCATTGAAATTGAATTTACAAAACATACTTGCGTAATCGGGTAACTAAATCGTTGAACCACTTATTAACTGAAGAAATTGTTTCATCTTCACGGCTATCTATTATCTGTTATGTAATTAAATTCATTACTTTTCTTGCATCAAATTATGATTATAATATGCAGCCACACAAGGTGAGTACCTGCAAATGAATATCATGTGATGAAGCGAGAGTATTACTCAAAATGTTTATATCACCACAAATATCTATAAGTTGGGATGGCATTGTCAATTCATCCTGTGTGAAGTCATTTAAATGGCTAGCAATAACTCTTTGGATAGTGTCATGATATTCGACGAGGATATTACGCATTCGAGAAAATGACTTTCGAGTAGATTCCACAAAAATATCTTTCATATCAGCGATATTCAATTTAAATGTTTCATTAACATCCTTGAATTATTTAAAATTTTCAATATTTATGGACCTTCCATGATAAAATACATTTTGTTAAAGTTTCTCAATAATTTTACCTCGATTTGCTCATGTAAAACTGCTTCGCTGTAAACTAATTTCGTCCAAATGGATGACAGAAACTCATTAAAATTTTCGGTAATATTTTGAATTTTCGCAATTTTTACATCGATCGGCAAATCCGTCTGATCAACTGCCGATTCTGCGTCCAATTTTTTATCGAATTCCTTAATTCCAACATTAAATTTTGCAAAATTTTCATTTTTGTATTTTTCTATAGAATCAATTATTCTTCAACATGAAGTAAGAAATTTGTCATTACAAAATATAAACATAAAAAATAATTAATTAAAATATTTCAAACCTTCTGGCTTTATCACGAACAGCATCCCGAGCTTCTTCTACAATCGCAGAAAACATTTCAATTTCTTTTTCCCTTAGAGAATGTTGTTCAATTCCAAATTGATAAAATTCGTGACATACAGTAGAAAAATTTGTTTTATATTCATTGAAAACTGCCAATGTATCGTCGCTAATATTTTTTAATGCAGTACCCTCTGTTGATATTTAAAGAAATCTATCTAAAAATCTTATAGATATATTCATCTATATATTTATCTACAAATTATACTACAAGTACCTTTATCATTCAAAAATAGCAATAGAAACATTTCATCACCATCTAAATGATCTACAAAAGCTGCAGAATCAATAGCACTTTTTTTATTAAGAGCATGCTCTTCTTCCAATGTAGACTGTGACTTAGCTTCATCAAGCTCTATTTTTGCAATTGAACGCCTATTTAATAATACTCTACATTTTTCATTAATTCTAGTTTATCAATTCAAAAATATGAAAACAAAATTATACCGATGTATCTTCATGGCTTTGATACGGTCTTCTTCTCGAATCATCGAATACGAGAAATAAATAATTTGCGGTAAAAATGCTATAAGATAATCATTATAATTTTCTTGAAGTGTGCAAGGATTACCAGTGAAATTGACGCTTCGCAAATTTTTAAATTGTCGTAAATACAAGACCTGTAAATAATTTATATAGATAATTGGAAAATTTTTATAATAAACATATAAATTGTATTAATATACCCACGTGTTCCCATCCTTGTATCTTGTTATTTGCAATACTAAAAATTGTTAGATTCGTCAGATTACCTATGCCTTCAACTGTTTCAACTTGATTTCCAGCAAGAAGTAGTATCTCTAGTTTGGAAAGACAATTTAAATTTTCCATAATTTTTATTGAATTGAAAGAAATATCGAGCTCACAAAGTTTTACAAGTGCATCTAAATTTTCAATTTTTTCAATCTTATTGTGTGATAGTGACAACTTAACAAGATTTGTCATGATCCAAAGATGATCGATTTTCAATATACCTGAAAAAGAATTTATGTAAAATAAAAAAATCTACTCATTGTAACTTTGTCTCAATGTTAGAATAATTTTAAATATTACGTAAAAATTCAACTCGTATTTCCTTAATTTCATTCAATTTGATACCATCCTCATGATAAAGTCTGCCAGCTTCACCCCTCGGAGCTTGTTGTGTAATCAAATTAATCAAGCATGTGTAATTTATCACTGTCGGCTCATCGTCCTTATCATCGCCCTGATCCAACCCATCGTGTATACTAAGAGCTGCCATTTCATTTCGATTTAACATTATTTGTTTAACATATCTACTTTATTATGATCATATTTACGATGTTAAAAATATAATGAAATATTTTAGATTAAGAAGTCCAAGCACGGCAAGAGATGGATTAAACACATGTATAATAATTATAGTTGATATTAACAATGCGGAAGCAAGTTGTTATTAGGTCGCTAAGCACACGTTGCCATAGAAATATGTTATAATTGCGAATCTTTAATTAAATTAATCTGCATTATTATTTATTATGATTTTATGCTTAATAACAATTCAATGCTGCATTGAATTAAAAGTAGAGCATGATTTTTAGAAACCATTGAATAAAAATCTTTTTATCATAATTTTCAAATTTATAATCTTTTTGATAATATTCAAAAATAATACTCTATTGGCTGAATTTCAAAATTTTAAATCTAAAATTTGTCAGACAAGTGCAGTAATAACCCATTATAATGAAAAGTAGGAAATTTTCTATACAAAATAAACTACAATGTCGAAACTAATAACATTTGTTTCAAATAAATATTATAATTATCAATATTGACATATTATTACATGAAATATTTCCTTTTGCACCGAATATATATAGCTGAAATATCAGAATAATTTTTTCGATATAAAACTATATAAATATAAAAATTTGACTTCTTGAATATGTTTATAAACATTCTAAATCAATCCCTCAGAAATCGAAATAATTATATACTTTTAACAGTAGCCCATTAATGAAACAATTTTTTTTGCAGTGCGGAGTAATCCCTTGTAGGAATGTGAATTTTAAAGGGATTTTTTCGTTAGTGTAATATAAAGTGGTACATCCTAGATGTTATTATTATTGGATGTTGAGATAATTCAAAAATACATAGTGACAATCTTACTAATGAAAATGAAATAGCCATTTTTTCACAGGTAAATACAATGACAAAAAATTATTAACTTGAAATGATTTTTGAAATTCTCATCCGAATAAAGTTTAATAACATGATCATACTCAAGAATTTGTGATCTGGTGATTCGTTTTTCACATTCATAATTATGTAAAATTGCATTTCACTCTTCATCTCAACTAGATGAAGTAGATTCAGAAACATTATTACCACATGCAATTAAATATCTAACTATGACCATAAAAGACATTTAGAATTTAATGAATATAAATTATTTGAATACTCCACAATACAATACACAATTACTCTAAAATACAATGTAAAAAATTGATTCATGTATATTTTTTTAATGTTTGTAGAATTAATCAATAATTATTCAAGTTTGTTATTAAACTTTATATATTGTAACTTCTTAGCTTTATTTTTTCAAACCTGTCATTTGTAATTTTGAATCAACGCTCGAAACGATCAAAAAATTTCTCATTCCACTTGGGTTTGATATTATAATGCTCTCCCAAACAAGTGGAACGGGAAAAATCGTCGTGAGCGACGTCATGTTGTGTTGTGGACACCTTTCTCTATAGTTTGCGTATTCCAAGACGTAACAGTGTCTCCCTCGCTCCGCAGTGAACTTGACGCGAGACACTACTGTACCTCTTGATATTTGAGTAGATGAATTCGTCTCAAATAAAACATTCAATCGTATTTTAAATTATGAACGACAATTCTAATAATTATTCAACACTTTTTAATCACTATTCATTATAATTGTTAGATTCATTATAAAATTGCTTGGCATTGGTTCATGACGAATATGTAGGCATTTCAGAATGTGTTCAAATCATTTTACCCAGATAGCGAATTGTATCACTATTTCGGCAACTGGCGTTTCTAGTATGGACATGTGCCAACATGTCCAATTATATCGGCCATGAATATGCTCATTCCTATATATATATATATTATATACACACGATTTAATCACAAACAAAATTTCAACTTGTGTATTTACTATTATTCTTGAATAAAGTACGATTGCTTAATATTTTGCAATACTGTAAAAATTGACTTCAATATTTAGTATAGTTGTTGTGGTTGCTTGAGAATAATTGTAGTATTGCACTTAGTGCCATGATAATTGAGTATTTATTAAGAAGTGAAAAATTATGGATCGTTATATAGAAGAGGTTATGAATCCACTAACATCAGGACGGCTGTTGTCATATAATGAGATTGCAGCAAAATTATTAAATGAAAGGTTCATATTAACAGCACTTGAGCTTCATGCAGAGTTATGTGAAGCAGGAAAAGAACTTCCTATTCTTAAAGATTATTTTGGGAATCCAAATAACTTGGAAATCCACAATGTCAAGCCTGAATCATATACATCAATTGTCAGATCTTCTAGTCAAGCCACTTTAGACTCTTTGGATATGACAAGGTATTCTGAAGATGGTGGAGGTGCTGATGAAAGAGTTGCTATTCTTGAATTTGAATTACGAAAAGCCAGAGAAAATATTTCAGCGTTACGTGCTAATCTTACGGTAATGACAGACTCAGAAAGCACATCTCCAAATAAAGTAAATGACAAAATACAATCGATTGATTCACCTATAAAACCACATGAACAGAGAGCTTTAAATTTTTTAGTTAATGAATATTTATTGGCACAATCATATAAACTTACTTCAATTACTTTTAGCGATGAAAATGAAAATCAAGATTTTGAAGATTGGCAAGATGTTGGATTAAATATTCCAAAACCATCGAATTTATTACAAATTTATCGGGAATTTCATCGTAGAAATGACTCTGATAAACCACAGTCTGTTGATGCATCGATACAAGTTCATATTGACGATTCAGTATTAATTAATAGCAATGAAATAATAAAAAAAAATGAAAATGTGGATAGTGCAATAGTTGAAGAACAATCTGAATTTGTAAATCAACAATTAACATGTTTAGAAGAAGATAAATATGATGCAGAACTTGTTGATGTTGATACAACAATAGATGTTGAGATATTAAATGACAATTCATGTGCTATGAATGAAAGTAGCACTGAAATAATTGAAACTGAAGTCATTTCCGATGCAATAAACAAATTTGAGATGGTTGAACCACCGCATCAAGAGACATTTACGGTCAATCAAGAAGCCGATGATGAGGAAGATAGTACTTCTGCAGTATTAAGTCTTGGTGATACTGTCGATACAGATCCAAGTGAAAAAGATTGGACGAGAATTCAATTGCCAAAAATGCAGGAAGTGTCAACACCATTGATAGCAGTTAATTTACACGCACAACATATTCCAGAATTGTTCAAACAAGAAGTCCTTGCTCATTCATTGATTAATACGTGTGACAATGATACGAATACAATGGATGTTTTAATTCATAATAATGACACATTAACATTAGAGTCATTAACAGATTTACTGGCTACAATTTTACCAAGTATAGTTCCGTATATTGCTTTAAATAAAAGAGATCAAGCTATACCATTAATATTGAATGCTATTAAATTAAATCATGAGGCAACTCAACGTAATAAATTGTTACAATTATTATTTAATTTGAAGAAAAAACCGCAACAAGCTGAAAGGAATATTTTATTGAAGACTTTGGTTTCACTAATGAACATTAAAGATGGCCCAATTGAACCAGAAGAAATTATCACGGTTTGTTGGGAGCAAAGTCAACATAAATATCCCGAGAAACGTTTATTAGCCGTTGAATGTTGTTCAGCATTCGCGCCTTATACCTCAAGTGCAATTAAAAATTCATTAATGATTTCAATGCTACAACAAATATTGCTTGAAGATAAAGAGCCTGTTGTTCGCGTTGCTGTTATACGTACACTTGCATTACTTGTTGCATTCAATGATGATCCTGATAAATATTTTCAATGTGAAGAACTTGCATTGGCTGCACTTGACGATGAATCTTCACAAGTATTTGATGTATCCTCTGCAGTATTATTACCAATTCTGGCACAATGGGCGCTATCATTAAAGCGATTATTGTCACATCTTCTAACGCGTATTATATCAAAATTAAAAATTTTATTGAAGCAAAATTTACAATTACACTGTACGGGAAATGATCATCGTAGTAGTATTAGAGCCATGAGGTTGATCAGTGTATTGAAAATATTGTTACCACATATGATTGTTTGTATAGTGGATAATTCAATAGTCAAGTCACAAATTCATGATGATACACCATGTGAATTATCTCAAAAATTTTCACAGCTCTCCCAGTATAATCTAACTAATCCACTAATTTTCGTTGACAGTAATGAAAATTTCGCGAAAATCATCAATACATTTTTAGCAAATAATTGGGAAAATGAAATGTGGCCAGAATTCGAATGGTTGAACAATAAATTTCTCCCAGATGTGATAGAAATGTTGAAATATCTCACCACATCACAGGAAATTATATTAAACTGTTTGTTGACTTATATCGAATCATTGTGCATTGGACTTGGTCGTTATGTTACAATATTTGGTGTAAAAAAAATCATTGAAGTTGAAATAATAAAGTTCGAAAAAAAATTAACGAATTCTCTTCATGATCGTAATGAATTAAATAATCATTTAACACTAATACCGGCTCATATGTTGATACTATCAATAGTAAACATTGAAGAGCTATCAAACAGTCTGAAACACTTTATTGTTATGATATCCAACAGTGGACTTGATACGACTTGTTTGATCATTGCCATACGCATATTATTGAAACAACCAAAATTAATTGAACAAATAATTACTGATTTGTGGGATGGAGTTGTTCATCAGAGTGCCAGTGTCAGGAGTACAACTGCTACATTATTCGGTAATATTATTGAAAATATTCCTGAACAAATGGTTACTGCAAGAGTTTCACCAGCAATTATAACTCTTGCCAGTGATTCCGACATTTTGGTAAGAGCCAGCGCAGTCACGGCGATAGGTAAACTTATTACTGATTGTGCAGCGAAAGAAGCAAAGGACAAAGGGCGATTGACACTCGAAAGTATTGTTAAAGAAATGGATGATACTATTATAACACATACGTTTTCCATTGCATTAGTTTCAACACTTGCTAATATTGTACCAAACAGTCCGCAACATTACATCGAAGATATCATTGTTGCACAATTAACAAGAATAACTTCATTAGCCCTTCGATATAATCAAGGAGTTGAATTAACAATCGCATTGCTTGCTGCTTACTCATTATTAGTATACAACCCTCTCAATATTCAATGTGTCACAAATGTACTTTTACCTGGTCTTGGAAATCTGGAAACGTTAATAAATCATCACTTGCCACAACAAATTGAAAATGTTCGTGTGCTTATACGAGAAGCTGAATCGAAGTTGAATCCAACGAGGTCTATGGGAAGGTATGTAAAATTCTAATTTATTTTATCGATCAGTATTATTATGTCTTGGTTAATTTTTCATAGCATCACATATAATACTGAAATGAAAATTATTAAGGTCAACGTCTGGATTATCCCTGTCACTTACAGCTGCGAATGTTGGACAGGGCGTTGAAGATATGCGACAAAGGATGACTAAAATTTTCACCCCAAAATCTCATTCGTCCAGTATGCCGAGCATATTTCGAAAAAAAGAAAGTAAATAAATTTATTATATAGAAACTTGCTTCTCAAAGAAGGTGCCTTCATCATCAATAGATATGAAAAAATCACTTTTTTTTTGCGATTAATTATTACGGTATTATGTATATTTTGATTGAAGACATCAGATAATTTTTTTTATGACCAGATATGATAATCTTGTAAGAATATTTTATTGTATTTTTTTTATCTATATACACAATGTTGAATAGTTATATACATATATGTTTACATAATGATGCAAATAAGTTTATACGTGTTTATACATTTTAATTAAGTCACTAATAATAATTCAAGTGAAATATGACATCAATGTCACATTGATTCAATTATTTTTTTCTTTTTAAAGTCGTATGTTTAATTATGATAATTTTTTTCGACAATTGATTGTTATAAATAAATTATGAAATATGATGAATTATATTATAGAGTAATAAATAATATTTAAATTACATCGTATTCGAATGTAGTTATCTGAAATATGAATGAAATGATAGCTGTCACATATGATATATATAAATTCACATTTAGTCCATGTAACAGAGCAAATATCTATGTATATGTTCGGTAGTTTCGAAAAATTATTTAGAAACTAGTTTAGGAACATCACCATATGATCTAATTGGCCTTTAATTCGATTGTAGCCAAATAATCATACTGGAAGGACTTGAAATATGCATTAAAATGGAAATTGTTTCATATCAGCTATTTACACAAGTTGGCTCAAATGCAAAATTTTTATTTAGTTTCAAAATCGTACTAGGTATCTTGTTGCGGCAATGATTAAAAGGGATTTATGCATACCCCGGTTAAAAGCGGCTTGTCTGAATCCCGATTTTCTTTTATTACATCAGGACTTTGAGGTGACGAGCCGAACAGACACTCTCATATGGTTTTTTTCTGCCGACTGTCGTTATCACCGTTGAAGTAATGTATGAATTCTGTTCGTGTTCCCAAGACAGTCAAGATATCTTCTGCAAAAATACAATTCTATATTTAATATATAGTTTTTAAATATGATTTAAATAAATAAGTTTTGTCCATTCTCATGGATAAGATTAATCAACAATTGTTTTATTATTTCATTTAATTTTAGGATTATAAAGAAATGAAATAAAAGATTATATATTGGCTTTGTTAATATATTTACCTAAATTCACTGAATTCTTGCCCCCAACATCTCTTGTTGCTTGTAAAAAAATTGCATCGCTGTCTTCAGATTCAAGCTGCAATGATAGCCTCAATACTTTTCGTAATTCTTCAGAGTCAAGATATCCCATTCCATTAGAATCGCATACCTCAAAGGCAATGCCAACCAGATCTAGCACAGAATTTGCCTTTGCTATTGCTATAACCGTGAATATATATTCTGCTAAGTCTATCCGGCCACGGTTTGTTTTGTCATAGATTCGAAAAAGCTGTTGCGCCGAAGGATCTGTAGCATCCAGTCTAAGAATCTTTGTAAATTCTTGAAGATCTATTGAATCACCAAATTTAGCCAATCGACATTGTACCAACTCCTCCTCAATTTTGTTTTTTTGTAGACCGAGTTTGCAACGAAGCTTGTGGGCTTCAACAATATTCGAAGTGTGTTGTAAATACAATGAATGCGCTTTACTAATAATACGACAATCGTCGTACGTATAATCTGAGACAGGAATTCCAAGAGCTCTAGATAACAAAATTATTGGAATTTATAAAATACATTCAATGGATCGATAAATTATGAATATTATATTTTTTATTATTTAAATTATTATGAAACTTACTCAGCCATTAAACGTCGTACATTATTCGCATATAATTTCGGATCAGTTTTTTCAGCTTCACTGGGTATATATACCGGTAAAAATTCAATTTCACAACTGCTATTCAGTTGAGTGAGTGTAAGCCACAATAATTTGAGACTAAATTATAATAAAGAGAAATATTTTTTTTTTTATTAGAAACAAATACACATATAATGAATTATATTCACATTTTTTATATACATGTCTATCAATAAGTACTGTAAATTATTGAATTGAATTTTTTATTGTGATAATCGGCTTAATAAATTAAATACTTACGCGCCAGGTCCTTCCCACGTCCACGTAACTGTGTCTAATTTATTTGGATAACGAATACAAACAGGTTGAATAGGCACTCCAGGATAAAATGCACCGCATTTGAAGGTAATTAAACAAGACCGATTGGTGCATGTACCTTCTGGGAATATCATTATCTAAATTTTATAAATAAAATATTAATTTCACGACTTATATTGAACACGATCATAAAGAAATATTTTCACCAATTTTTCGAATGTATTTCATTATTCGTTTGATATATTACCTGGGGCCAATCTTCCTTTGATGTAGCTCTTTCGATAATTTCTTTTATGGTATTTTGTCTTGAATTGGGATCGTCTCGCCACACATATACAGGTTGTGTATAATTTATCAATTCTAGAATTTTTTTTAAAGAATTATAAATAATTAAGAATAAATCAAATAAAAGGAATGTAAAATTGTATAAAAAATATTGATTACAATTAGTCATTAAGAATTTCTAATGATAACCTAACTACAAAATATAATAAGAAAATAGTTTTATAGTTAATAAATAGTAAATAAATGAAGAATTAATAGATAGATGAATAAATATGTAAATAGATTAATTATAATGGATGTGTCTGTGATTGAATTTAATATTATAATAAATTCATATAATCAACATGATTATTACCAATAATAGCCATTATTGTATAGCTTTTCATGTTTTCTGTGGGTACAGTGAGAAGATTGTAAATTTTTGTAACGGTGAATGGGATTGGTAATTGATTGTATGATAAATATCAAGAAAGAAATAATGCACGAGAAACAATTCATTGTTATTTTATAATTTTTTTTTCCTTTTGAATGAAATAAGTCGTTAGAGTTCATAATTTAATGTTTAATGTACAATTCAAAACATACTTCCAACAAATGGATTCAGGCCCGATTCTCTTCTGACAATAGTGGATGGAAATCCCAGGATGTAGACAATTCCGCCATCGATGAATGTTGAGTGAGGTGCAATAACAAGAATTGGTGCTTCAGATCTTGATGCTTGCTTTCCACGTATGATAATTTTCATTCCACTTGCATGATATGTCAAACGGCCAAGAAAGCACAACCAAGGAACTATTTTTCTGCAGTTTGCATTATTATTATTATCATAATTATTATATTGTATTATCAATTATTCCACAAATAAATTTGTTACGCGAATATTAATTATGTATTTTATTTTTATATTTTAATAACCCATTCACCGATTATTTTTCAGAGTTTCATTTGCACATATCGAATATTTTTGTTTAATTAAATTTAAATCCCATTCACCATGTATATTACAAAATATTACAAATATTTATCACGTATTAATAATAATTTATAATCTATATCAAGAAACATTTCAATGATATGAATGCCAATTAAATGCCTATAATATATACAATTATTATATATGAATATTGAATGGGGAATATCTTCATTAATTCACATATTAAAATTAGTTGATGATTTTTTAGTGTAAAAAGATATAAGCATGACGTACTTCCAAAGAAAGGAATTCGTCCAGTCTCAGCCTTCGCGACGATACTCGGTCCACCAAGGTACACGACCGGTAATGCGTCAAAGAAGCTCGAATGTGGAGCGAGAGCTAATACAGGTGCATCTTTTGTATCCGCTTTTTGGCCTTTGACCTTCAACTGATGAAATCCACCACAGATGAATAATGCTCTCATCACCCAGCACACCAATACCCTCATGTCTCTATTTATCAAGATTAAATAACAAAACCGTTCTCACATTGCCATATTAAATCATGCAATTGATACAAAATTCAACCCAATTTATTATATGTATCATCATTTCAATATTACCGTATAAACTTCAAATATCGGCCATAAAAATTTGTTGGTAAATTGTATGTTATTAAGATAAAGTGAAGAATAAATTAAAAAATTTTGGAAATCGGAAAAATAAACATTTTTAAAAGATGACTGATAATAAAAGTTTTACTGTGTATTTTAATGCAAGTGTAATAGTAAAAGAATAATATGAATATTTAGCAGAAATAATTTGATAATAATTAAATAAAAGTTGAATTGTGGAAAAATTGGTTGCTACACTTTTATGAACAAATAATCCAAAAGAATATGCGACTGCCATTGTGATTATATGTTCAAGGTTGATGTTCAATTATATATATGAATAAAAAAGAAATAATATCTACAGCCTATCAATGTATAGGACTTAAATGAAAACTTACAAACGATAAGTCGATAAATGAAAAAAATACATACTCATGAATATTTAAATATTTAAATATTCATACATATCTATAATTGTTTTGTGATAAAAATTCACATTTGTATAAATTTGTCATTCCTATATCGCTTGTATAATTGCTTAATTTTGTTTATTATTCTTTCATGCACACATACACACACACATACTAAAAGCCCATTCTATTTTACAAGTATTCCAACTTATATGACTTTTGGTCGATTATATTAGTTCAAGGATGGATAAATAATATAACGCGTATGTAGTGCGATCTACGTAAAAAAAAAACAATTTTAAATTAAAATATGTTATGAAGTAGAATATACATTGTACAGGTACGTTATCAAGTTAGTTTGTATGTTTATTCATTTGGTGATTCACAAGCAAATATTAATTTTTTGAAAAAATAAAAAACATATAAAAATGAATGACAATAGTAATTAAATAAATAATGATTTCATGCTTAGTTGTAGAAAATAAAATTAATTGAGAAGTTTATAAAATAATGAATATGTAATTTCGTGAAACCTGGAAAATTAAAAATATATAATTATTTTTCAGCTTACCGTCTCCACCCTGTGAGAGGTGCACGACGAAGATCATCCTCAGATAAACCGTGAAGTCCTAAACACGCTAGAAGCCATGCTATTATCACCAAGGCTGTGATTGCAGCCAATCTCAAAGGAAGAAGGGCAACTGTTAAGAATGCCGTCTAAAAATATGTATTATAATATAAATAATTAGTAATTGTACGCCGCATAATACAGAATATTTATAAATATATTATAGACGATTACAAGGAATTATAAAATGAATAATTCGAAGAAATAAATATTTATACAAGTAAAAATAATCGAAATGGATATGTTTAAATACTAATAAGAAATAAATTTTTTACAGTTAATGATAAATTAGATTTTTACTTGGATAAGAAATAAAAACTAATCAATGAATATGTCTAACAAAAAAAAGAAAAATTGGTATCTGTTATTACTTCGTTTCAATAATGTTTGCTCAACCGTCACATATTAATATTGTATCTTTCTTTTCTTCAAGATCATTGTAATGTACAGTGACTGGGATTTTATATTTTAATGGACGGTACGGTATATGTAAACTATTCGGGCATTGACCCACATCCTCAGTGATTGTAAGCGCAACTTTCTTTTACATTATATTACCTCAAGCAACTTTATATATTCTGATTCCAAAAATTAAT
>JAQQBR010001831.1:126900-139300 GCA_030347285.1 Microctonus hyperodae
TTTTTTGTTGAATTCATTTGTCCTATTCACTTCATAATTCATAAGATAAAAGACCCAATTGTTTTTCCATATACACTTTTGAATATACTGTTTCATAATTTAACATATATAAAAATACTTTAGTATTCATAATGACATTTTCGAGTAGACATGTCTTTGGTATGCGGCGAGTTTGAAAACCCGTTATCCACATGATTATCCTGTGCAATCATTCATCATATTTGAAAGGATGATAGCTCAATGGGTTTAAAAGATGTAGAAAATTCTTTAATAATACTCTTGTGAAATGATTATGTGATTTGAAGAATAATATCTAATTCTATTTTTTTCTGAGTTTATTAAGTATGCTTAATGCAATTAATTAAGGGTTCAATGGTGAATGATAATCATATTGCTGACCTTGAGCTTGTCGTAGGTCGTATCGAGTTCAAGTCGATGAACAAATGGATTGAGAATATCAGAACCGATTGAAGCTTTGTCAAATTCATCGTGTGAATTCATCTCGCTAACATCCATGTCTCATCAACCCGTAATAACTAAAAAAAAAAAAAATCGATAACAATTATTAGTTTTCGATCGTAGTTAATGAAAAATTATCACAATCAATTTTGCATTCGTTTACTTTTATAATTGATCGAAAATGCACACTGTATTTGATTTTATTTCCAATTTATATTTTCGTCTTTTCACATGAACACGTTATAAATCGATAGTTTGAAGCTCATAAATTACTGCTGGTGCCAATGCAACAAATCAGATTCACTTTGGATTAAAAAATCAGTGATAAATATCTGAATAATATATGATTATTTATCAATATTTTCACTGTGATGATTAATGTATTGCGTGTACAGTAATAAATATCGCATAACATTACACTCGGCACAATTTGACTTCAAAATTTAATGATAAAAAAACCAATGTGGCAATTCGGCGTGTTGTTATATTTTCTGGTATTCAATACTACAATTGAATTAATGTTTGTCACACAAGTCTGACAAGTATCATCCAATTATGTCAATATGTAAATGAGTTCACAACCCTTTTATCCACGATCACCTTTAGCACACGACTAAATTACAAAGGGATTTGCTTGGTAGCTTGAACCTTCCGTTCGTTATTTCGATGCGCCACCAACTAAACGTAGCGGTTGTTCCACGGTTCCACCTCTTAACTCTCTCTCACCTTACCATCAAGTATCACTACTGCCTGCTACATACAGTTATAATACATTACATCTAGACACAACGAATATATATGTGCATTTGAAATATATCAATTTTATTTTGAATAAAATAAGTTACCGTTTTATTTTATAATACTAAAGTATATTAAATTATGCAATTTATGACTGTATATATGAATAATACAGTAGGTTTTATTTGCAATATATTCTATATACTTAGATACATTTTAATAATTAATTGGTGTATTATATTTTGTGTACATGACTGAAACATGAGGGTTGCATTTCATCATTTACCGGCATTTTTTGTAGTTACAAAGCTTAATAATATCATCTGATGATCAGATATAATTTTATCTTATTCTAAATGGTGTTATTTAAATTTTAAGTTCAATGTGTATAAAATTTGGAATCGTAGAATATTTTTTGTATGAATTTTATACTGTTTAATCTTTGTTATAAAATTATATATGCATAAATGTGTATTAAATATATATGATTGGAAGGATTTTAGCAGGTATAAGAAAACAATATTGCTTTAAATGTCGCTTACTGCTTTGTATTTTAATTGTTTCAATCTGAGTATCTGACTAATGCAATCGACTTCGGGTTTCTTCGGTTGTGTTTATTTTGATCAATCCTAACCTCACTTTGAATTTTATTTTATCCGAAACTAGTACGTGCAAGATTATAAATTACTGATAACAATAATTTATTGATTGAAAGTGTTTTTTGTTGAGCTAGATAGTTTTACAATAATTGGCGTATTATGGCGGAACAAATTCATAAATCTATGGTTAATTATTTTATATATTTAAATAAATTGTATTGCTCATGGCAGGAAACTATTACGAATCTTGTGAAACCTGTAATATCAGTAAGAAATCTATCTGAACAACTTCGTCATATCAGCAGGTAGGAATAAGTTAACAAAAAAAGTATTCATATAATAAAATAAAGTTAATAATAAATTGATATTTTGTTTATGAATAAATTGTTTAATCAATTGTTTGTTAATCATTATCAAAAATTTTCATTTTCATTCATTGTATTTAATTGTAGTTGATGATATATACACTAGATGGTATTGTCTTCATTTTTCACAGTGACTCTGTTGATAAGGCTGAAGTTTATCGCATTGATAATGCCCGGGAGAATCTAATTTTCAAAATCAACGCAGGAATTGATAATGAAATGATTACTATAGATTATGATATGCAAACATTAAAAAATCTCTATTTGGTATGTAATATAATTGTTAAATCATCATAATAGAGGTTTCAATTAATTATTTATTATTTCCCAGGATTTGAAAAATAAATTTCATTATTTGATCACACTGAAGAATAAAGTACCAGAGTCTGATCCATTGATGCATGCACTTATAAAGGGTACAACTTACAGACCTGAATTGGCATCATTGTATGAATATGCTGAACGAATATACGACTATTATAACCATTTTTTCAACCTCATAAATCATAATTATATAGTATTAAATAGATATGATGAACGAACTATTCAAAATTTGATTGTGTCGATGGAAAAAAGTTCTGATCGAAAAGATCAAATACTCAAAGTTCTAATATTAACAGAATTTATGACAAAAGAAAAAATTATTAAATAAAATGTCGAATAAATTCATACGTTGTAATTGAATATATTTTTTATTTTGCTACATTTGAAAAAAAAAATTTTTTTGTTTGCATATAACTATTTATTGTTTGAATATTAATCTTGGGAACGCGCTGCTTATTGTCATAATATTCACATACCTACGGTGAATGTCCTAATTATGTATAAATGCATTATCGTAAATGTATAATCATTATTATTTATTACTTTTTATTTATTAAAAACGAAGTTCATTGCGTCGTCATAAAAAAATTTATCACGTAGATTTTACGTAGATTTTTTGTTCATTTACTAAACAAATTTCAACGGATGAGCGCCTGAACTCGCTATTGATTCTCTCATGGCACACGAAAAAATCAAAGAGTGCGCAACAGAAACGTTACGCGACCCCCAGAGGGTGCGACCGTTGTAAACTCTCAATTATACTCTAATGCTTTGAAGGCTTTGAAGCATCTCTAAAAGTATCAGAAAAGCATCCTCGAAAAACCTGAAAATAAGTGAAAAAGAGCTTCATGCTCGTGCAAACCGAGTTATACTTCATTCAATTTTTCTGCATCTCGACCTCGGGCAGGTCAGTAATTTAAGTTATTCTTTAAGGATATGGATTTTCTATGTTAGATATACAAAATATATATACATATGTAACAAGTTTATATATATGCTTGCATATTTTACTAGGATACATGTATTGTTATTCATATACGAAAATTGATTTTACTTTTCATGACATTAACATAGTGAAACGTAAACTGATGTGTGAACTATTCCAAATTCATTCACTATAACTTATTTACGCGTTATAATAATGCATTCACTTTTACTGCCACAGGTAAATTATCATTAAAATCGATCATTCAGGGAGAATGTTTTATATAAATATATCATTTAAGATTTTAATTTTATTCGTTGAAATTAATATGTATCATGATATCTCGTTCAAATTATTAGATATTAATTTAAAAAAAAAAATGGTATGTTTTGTATTACTTGATTATTGATATTTTTTCTTTTCACGTTCATCCTCACATCTTTCAATAATCAATAAGGTTAATGTGAAAGTTTAATCATCATACACTTGACCCTGTATACAATAATACATTTATTGTATAGTAGCTATAGATAATCATATCAATATGAGCCTATTGGTTTTTACAGGATGGAATTTATGGGCATTATTGAGGCAAATTTTGTTTGACACACACGATATGATAAATAATTATACGATAGACATAAAAAAGGTAACGAAACGACACAGAAACACAAAAGAATAATTCAAAAGAAAGAAATTAACTGTTTATAAAAGAAATATGGCGAACACAGCTCATTTGGTGCGTCGACAAAGTTCACGTGACTTGAAACCGCAAAAAAGTGTTGATCGACTTGAAATGAAAGAAATGCGGGGAAGACTTGTCGCGGAGAATCGTAAAAATACATCGGCGATTAATTACGGCGCGACTAATGCAGGTTTTGATGACTCTAGTCCCAATATGAAGGTAAAATCGTATAAAAAACGAATTGGAAATTGAAATACAACAATTTTTTGAATATCCATTGTGGATATTTTGATACATAATTTGTTTATGATTACAGAACAAGGGAGCAGGTGGAAGTGGTAGTGGACCTGTTAGAGTCGGTCAAGAAGTAGTTCGAGTGACAGGAAATGAAGCTGGAATTGCAGGCGTTAAATTAGGTAGCAATGAAGGTAAAGCAATTTTTCGGCCGGAAGCCGGCGAAGATGAGCGCGAAAATTGGGACAGTAAATTGACGTTTTTGTTGGCCACTGTTGGATACGCTGTGGGACTCGGTAATGTTTGGAGATTTCCATATTTAGCACAAAAAAATGGAGGAGGAGCATTTTTGATTCCGTATTTTGTGATGCTTGCTATTGAGGGAATACCAATTTTTTATTTGGAACTTGTTATCGGTCAACGTTTGAGAAAAGGTGCTATTGGAGTATGGAGTCAGGTAAAATCTCTTCATTCATTTATTAATATATGTAAGTTCTTTTTTCATTTCTATACGAATAAGATTTGTTTATAATTCTATGAATTAGGTTTCACCGTATCTTGGTGGTATCGGAGTGAGCAGCGCAGTTGTTTCATTCAACGTAGCTCTCTACTACAATACCATAATTGCTTGGTGTCTTTTCTACTTTGTTCAAGTAATAAATCAAAAATTATACTTTCATACAAAAAAATTTTATAATGCTATAACAGTATCTTACAATTTATTAAAATATATTTATGATTATAATTAATTTTTGTGCAGAGTTTTCAATCGGAATTACCGTGGGCCGAGTGTCCCAATAAATACTTTCAAAATGGATCCTATGCTCCCGAACCTGAATGTCAGGTAAAAATATCACAATGAAATTATTCTAGTAAAAGATATTAATGAAATTAATCCATATAATAAATTTAATATTAAAGAGAATTTAACATACAAACACACACAAACACAACACACATCAATTTCACATACATAATGCAGGAAAGTAGTCCTACGCAATATTTCTGGTACCGTACAACATTGATGATATCAAAAGATATTAACACTCCAGAGGTGTTCAATTGGAAGATAGGAATAGCGCTTGTAATTGCGTGGATTTTGGTTTATATGTGTATGATTAAGGGAATCGCATCGTCAGGCAAAGTATGAATAAATTTTTTTTTAAATAAATACAAACATATATATACATATATATATATATATTGTATATATATTTATATGTTTTATTTATATGCATGTATTTTCATCTGTTGTGACATTTATTTTAGGTCGTGTATGTAACAGCCACATTTCCATATATTGTATTGATTATATTTTTTTTTCGTGGCGTTACATTACCAGGAATGTCCGATGGCCTTCGTCACTTGTTCACGCCTAAATGGTGGACTCTGACTGATCCTGTTGTATGGCTTGAAGCAGGAACACAAATATTTTTCTCCCTCGGTTTAGCTTTTGGTGGCCTTATTGCTTTTTCTTCATATAATCCAGTGAACAATAATTGTTATAGAGATGCAATAATGGTTAGCTTAACAAATTGTTTTACCTCAATGTTTGCTGGGATTGTAGTATTTTCTATAATTGGTAAATATAATAAGAATTGATAAAATTTATTTGTCTTTTTTTCCTCATATTTATTTTTTTTAAGGATTCAAAGCGACTATGGTATACGAGCAGTGTTTGAAAGACAGGAACTCGATGTTGATCAATATATTTGGGGACAGTGAACGGATTCCCGGTGATATTCCATTAGCTGGAACTTTATTAAATTTTACCAATGGTAATGGGAGTCTTGATAATATTATTATGCCGGAACTTGTTGAGTGTGATTTAGAAAAAGAATTAGACAATGTAAGTTCACATAATATTTATATGAATAATCATAAATATAATTAAATGTATTATTTTTCTTTTGTAATAATATATTCTTTAACAGTCTGCGTCAGGCACAGGTTTGGCCTTTATTATTTTTACTGAGGCTATCAATCAATTTCCCGGCGCACAATTTTGGTCCGTTTTATTCTTTCTTATGCTCTTTACTTTGGGCATTGATTCACAATTCGGTACATTGGAGGGTGTTGTCACGAGTATTGTTGATTTAAAGTTATTTCCAAATTTACGAAAAGAAATTCTCACTGGTAAGTAAACGTTGATAAATAAAATATAAAGACAGTTGAATTGCTTTAAATATATATTTTATTATTGACATTAATGTATTTATTTTCAAGGTGGAATATGTCTTATTTGTTGCATAATATCCATGGGATTCGCGCATGGCGCTGGAAGTTATGTGTTCGTTCTTTTTGATAACTTTAGCGGTAATTTCCCGCTTTTGATAATTGCCTTTTTTGAATGTATCGGTGTTTCATACGTTTATGGACTCAAAAGGTTTGCTGATGATATTGAATTAATGACCGGCACTCGTCCAGGACTTTATTGGCTAATTTGTTGGAAATATTTGAGTCCATTGGCTATGTTAAGCATTCTTGTTGCTTCATTTATTGAAATTATATGTGATGGTAGTGGATATCAGGCATGGGTTTCCAGTGAAGGTGTGACTGAGAGACATGAGTGGCCAACATGGGCAATTGTCCTTATATTTATACTAATTATGACATCAGTATTATGGATTCCAGCAGTAGCAATATTCCGATATTTTGGAATTCTTATTATCGATGACAATGAAAAAGCATGGTTCCCAGCAGAGGATCTCAAAGAATTTCATGGAATTGTGCCTCATGAAGTGACCGCAGCAGAAACATTTTTATTTTGTATCAGGGCTGACGGTTCAGAAGGTATGTGTTGTCCAACTGGTGGGCCAAATGACGATGATGATGACCATCTTACTTAGAACAGTCATATCATTTCGTGGCCGAGCTTCATAATATCGAACTAGTTGCAATAATTTTTTTCATGGATAAATGCAACGGAATCTGTCATCAGATATATGGTAAATCTATTTATGTAATTTATTTATGTTACACAGTTATTTATTATTTATATTAATCATTTTTTTGGCGATTTATATTCTATACTTTGTTATCTTCATCCTTTTTCTGTTATCGTTCGTGATTTTTGCGAAAGTCTGCGTATTCTAATGATCGTGTAATCATCCGTATCATAATTATTATAGGATAATTATTTTGAGGATAATAATTCAACCATAATTCCGTATAGTTGTTATCAAACTCAAGAGACATATTCTACATGTTTATTATCATTATAGATAAACATTCAATTATTAATGTCTCCGCATACTGCATCAATAATTACTGTATAAGATATTATTAGATTGCAGGCTATTTCAATGATTTTACATTATATCTTGTAGAAAAAGGCATTCATGATATCAATGCCTTCATTGGAATGTGTTATGCATATTAATAGAATAGATACCGTCCAATGGGCTCGAAATTTAAATGATTATCTTCCATTATTTTCGTCATTCTACAGCGATAAACTTTTTAAACTCCAAGGAGATAATAATTAATAATGAGATTTTAAACGGACAATAATGAAGAAAGGCATATATGTAACAAGAGACAATAATTATATATGGCTAATCATTTTAATGCGCTAGCTAATATGTGATCATATATTATTGAAATGAAAGCATACTGACAATAAATTACCTATAAATGGCACAAGTTTTACATTTAGATTATGTCTGTATCATAGACAGCTATTTACGTTTACAAATTCTGTTATTACCTACATACTTACAATTTTTCTGAGTTAAAATCTATTCATATATACATATATATAATATAATTTTTTAAATATTACTTTGATCATGTTCCCATTGACATAATCATTATTGATGTATACATATAATAGCGTGAATTTTATATAAAAAAATCTTATTTAGAGTTTATAGTGAGAATTTCAATAGCATTATAATTTTGATAGATGTCAATTTAATTTTTATCATTGAAAACTCCGAATTCATTATTAAATATTTTTAAATGCATCACTGCAATATTGACATTATTGTGAATTTATATTTATACATATCTATTTCAATATGATCAGCTGGTGGAACTTACGTGAATTATTAATTTTTTAAATTATTTGGACAAACAAAATTTATTATTCAACATACATTTCTGTTGGCTGATTTATTTGAGATTACATGAGCACTGATTCAAGAGTTATATTTTTATGTATATATTTTCATCCTTCAAATCATTTAATTAATCAGGTTATTTATTTATTTTTTCGTATTTTATTTTTTTTAACTATTTTCAATTAATATTCAGTGAATGTGTGATGATAAACATTTTATTTTTCGCTCAATATATAGTTCCAGAAAATGCACAAGTAGTAAGAGAAATGGCTATAACATTGGCGTACATATCAGACTGTATAGAATATATTATATTATCGCAAAAATGATATAGGAATAACTGCTTATTCACTAAACATCTATTCTATACAGTCGTAATTGTCGCTTTCACCTTCACGCAATGTGCAAACTAATTTTTTCAATTTATAATTCATGAGTTCACTCCCAATGGATAATACTTGTATTCATGTTACAGAATCTGATGGTTTTAAATAATTTAATGATATAAACAATTTATCTTCATATAATCCAGATGATGAACTTTTCATCCTTACGAAAACGATTATTTATAACAATCAGATTCTATTATTGCATACAATATAAGCACTAAAACGATTATAGATGCTTGGTGAAAAAAAATATATTCCAAGAAAAAACCATTTGTATTTTCATGGCACAACGATTTACGTATGTATATTGAAAAATATGAAATGGCTATAAATGATGTACTACTAACTATGTATTATTAGAGTAATGAGGCTGTTGAATATTGAAAATTTCATTAATATTGTTTTATGTTGAACAAACTATATTTGTGGAGTCTGTTAAATTATTAAATCAAAGAGTTATGAAATGAGTTATACATTTATACATCCAAAATGTAAAATTGATGGTGATAGAGAGATTGTAGTTATGTTGAAGTTTTATTAGTTTTTTGTGCATAGCACTTATAGAGTAATGTACTCACGATGGTACAAGGAATAAATGCGATATCGTACATGATAATAATATCAAAAGAATCAGATGACAATAAATTGTTCTTTATTAATAATATGTATTTTATCATTAATTATGCAGAACGAAGAGAAATTTATTCGAAATATGTGTGCTGTATATTTGATATTTCAGGAAGATGATTATTTCTCTTCGCTTCTATTGAATATTTTGTTCATATCTTCTAGAAATACATATCTATATGGTATGGCAATCCTGATGAAAATGAAGATGTTGAGTATTGATAGAAATAAGTGAAAAAAATATACATATATAATATATGATTGTTCTTATCAGAATAATTGTAATAAAAATGCAATAATTGTAATATTCTGATCGATTCTAATTGAAATGGATATTGAGAAATCTTTGAAATTCTAACGATAAATGTCAATTTTTGTCATAATAATTGTCTATTTATTTTTCTCAATATTCAGCTTCTTCGTGTCCATTATCAGGAAGTCATTCATTTTTACGACAATAATAACAAAAAAATATTAAGCAGAAAAATAATGTATACTCATAAAAGCAAAGCCATAAATATAAATATTGATCTATATATAGTTGTATACAGTTGTATCATTACATTAGGTTCAGGTGGTGTTTCGACTGTCAATAATGAAAAACAAGACTCATGAAACAAAAAAAAACCTATCAAATAATAATACGAATAATTACAAAAACAAAATTCAAAACAAAAATTGATAATAATGATACTGTAAATGTGATGTATATAATATGTATTCTATAAATATATATCACATACGCACAACAGTGAAATAATATAAATTTCGACAGCATGCTATAGACTCATGTTTATACATGGTGAATCTATATCAGAAGTGGCATATGGACACAAATCCCAAAATTAGCAAAAATATCTGTAAAACAATAGTGAAAAATTATAAGGTACAAAGTTGTACATGTATATATACTTATAAATGTGTATATATGCGCAATTTATATGTATATTCATGTATTTATATATTGTTGTCAGTTGAATGTTGAAATAAATGCCGTCACGGAACTTATTAATGGTTTATTTTTTATTTAAAACTCCTTTTTATATGAATTTTTCAAATTAAAAATATATGTTATTAGGTCCTAGGAGACCTTTCATCTTCGTCATGCATCTGCACTTTAGTTGCAGCGCGCTCGTTCAAATACATTTTCGTAAGTCTCAAAATATGTTTTTATTTTAATATCAAATTGAATAATTTTATATAATATATAATTTCACCTATTTAATCTAAAAACAACTTTATGCTTTAAAAATATCTATTTTCAGCAGAATTTGAGAAACAAAACCAGATGAGAACTTTCGATGAAATAATATCTATTCCCGTTATACATAAAACGAATACAAAACTACATCAAAATATTTCATGAGAAAATACTTTTTTCTTGTTGATTCGAAACTTCACACATTGCGAATTCTTTTAGTTTCCAAGAAATATTTTAAAATGATGACGAAAAATATTCAAACCAAAGTGGAAAATCGCCTGCAAAAACCTAAGTCACAACGAGTCTCATCAGTTCACACTTATATACCATCAGTTATTATCAACTACCAGTTCTACATTCATTGTGAAACTAAATCGTAACTTGAATTCAATTTTCACTAAATAATCTCTATAATCGCGTAAATTGATCCAACAGTTCACGTTTTACAACTATACGATATCATAAAGTTCTGTTAGTAATTCAGAATCACGGTCGAAGTCTATTTAATCTTGTATCACGCCCGGTATCGCGAAGTCGATTCATTCTTTTCCAACTAGTCAATAAGCCATATGAATCTTAGTGAAAATAAATAATAACTGAACAACATCATAAATACAAACGTGATTCGCATTGTATGGTGAACTCAATATTATAACTTATCATTGTGAACGCGCAAAATCATACAACAAAAGTTTTCGCGCAAATCCATCTAAACTCATATTCTTAAAATAAGTGAAATCAACAAACCATAATCAATAACCAATCATTGGAACATTTATTATTCATCATTTAATGTGTTTCATTCAATAAACGAAATTTAATTAATTGTTCTTCAAATAAAAACATCATCTATTCACTCAAACATCCTTACACTTCAACTGCGTGTAATAGTGGCAGGCAATGATTCGTATCAAAAATAAATAATTTTCAAATTGTTTCATATTTACGTCCAAACAACACCCAGCACATAACAATCTATACACATAGGGTGCGATCCAGTTGGCGGCTTGGCGCCCACAACGATCACGCTCACGACCGCAATTTTTCCCGTTTCACTTGCTTGCTAGCATTACAATCATAAACCTAAATGGAACAGAGTTTTGATCGTTTCGGATGTTGATTCAAAATTGCAAAATAACGAGTCTGAAAAAATAGAGCTAAGAGGTTAAGTTACAATTAGTAAATAAATAAACAAACGTAAATAATAATTGATTAATTCTACAAACATTAAAAGATGAATTTTTTTTTATGATTTTTGAATTTCTCAGACAGGATGAGGATCAATCCCAGTGATTTCAAGTAAATGTTTTTTTCATATATTACATCTGCAGATCTAATTTAGAACCTATATTATTATACTCTAAATTTACACTATCTTTTAGCTTACTTAATCGTATGATAGTAATTAATCCCATTTATATATTTCTATACAATAAATTTAGTGACTAGATTGAAAATAAGCTACGAATTGTCATTTAAGGGGTTACATACGTTACCCGTAACATACGTTTGGGTTTATTTTTGTGCAAGTAGATTGTAAAAATTCCTTATACATCAAAAGTTATTGTAGAAAATGTGAAGGCCCAACGAGAGTGTATCACGCGCGTATCAAGGTCACTAATGCCACAAAAGAAGCCAGAACATCTCACAGAATTGAAAAAAATAAAAAACAAGAACTATATATTAAACAGGAAGGCGTGCAATATGAAGCTGGAATGGAAAGTTAGAAATAAGTAAACAAAATGAACACAAAAATTATGAAAGTTGTAGTTATTATCGCGCGCGATTTT
>JAQQBR010001831.1:140068-159743 GCA_030347285.1 Microctonus hyperodae
TGCCTTTTTTTTTTATTTTCTTCATGTTCGTCTTTTTGCCGAAGTCTTTTTTGAAACAATGTTGCAATTGACATCTTATAAGATTCTGAAATGACATTCAATTCATACATTAATTTAGATACAAGTAAAATTATCTGACGTAATCAACTCACTTGTAGAGCATCCGGAATCCGACCCTACTGCACTGTCACTAGTATCTGGTTGTTTTGTCGAAAGACTAGTAGAAGATGCAACAGCAACTGGATCGCACCATGCTTTTTGTCCGAACATTTCATCCATTATCTAGCAAAAGTATACAATAAATTAGTATAATTATAAAAAATATGGTGCATTTATTAGAAAATTAATTAATTATAAATATTGAAAATTTGTTTATTACATCTAATAATTAAGCTGGAAGTAATTTCTACTAACTTCATAAAACTGCCAAGTCCTTCTATTATTCCCTGATTTTTGGTTGTAAACCTTCGTAGATTTATAAGTTTTTTTAAGACTTCGTAGCTTGGAATTACATTGCGGTCCAGTTACGTCATATCCTTTTGTTTTTAATTCTTCACTTATTTTTGACCATACTTTTTTTTGGGACATTTTGCCTTTCTTGAGGATTCCTTCCATAGACCTATATGACTCTAATAGTAACAGTACACAAGGTGAAGTCCACCTGTATAAAGAAACTCCACCTGTATAAAGAAAAGCACATGTATAATTAACATCCTCACATAATAAATATAAGAAACAGAATAATTATGAAAATGATATTTTTAATATACCTTCAGCATTGCCTTCAAATTCTTGGGTTTCAGTTGTCTCTTCTTCAAGAGATTCTTCATCAATGGGTGTAATAGAAGTATTTTCATCATGTTCAACATGAGTAGTAGATGTTGAAGCTTGCGGTTCTTGCTCTTGCCCTTGCTCCATAACCGATCTTAAAAGTTGGGTAGCAAAAAATATGTCTACAAACAAAAAAAGAAAATGATTTCAATCAAAATGAACATACTTTATTTATTAAGTTAGGTTATGTTATTAATAAACGGAGAAAAAAGTATGAATGTATTAATTTTATTAAACTTATTTAAGATAATTATGTTTACCTGTCTTTGCACGTTCAGCATCAGCTTCAGAAACATAAGCTTCCACCGCAATATCTTTTTCCGAGTCGTATAATACTATTTTCGTTGCCGCCATCTTTCAGTTTTTCGACAACTTAATCCAACAATTTCAAAAACCGCGCCGAAAAATGAAACTGAGATCGAATGACAAATTGCGTGTGGTGATTGTTTAAATCCGTTCGGTGGAGCGAATATTACGAGGGGGAGGGGGGAGGTCTGATTGTAACCTATAAATGTTGCATTAATTTTTAAGGGATACAATATAAAAATTCGATATTGAATATAATACAGTATTTCGAAGTAAATTTCTTAAAGAAATGGAATTTAATGGAAGTGTCAGTCCAGTCAGTGTATTGTTTTATATTGCAATATGTATAAATAAATCTTGTATGTAGCTGACTTCACTTCACACAATCGATGCATTCATAATGATCACAATCACACTACTGAAAAATATATATTTTTTTGAGTAGGTTGAGTTGGGTTTCCGGTCGCGTGGACGCAAGTAACGTCATAAACAAAAGATTTTATATCAAAATTCGAATATTATATTCATGTATAATTTGTATATATGTATTTAATTTACAATTAGATGTATGTTAAAATTATCTCAAATAATATTCCGGCCACTTTCTTTAGTCCCTTTGCATATTAATTCTATAACCTTTAGTTTACTTACTGGTTTAGTATTGAAACCATTACCACGAGTAACACGTGTTTGCACTTCAAAAATGAGCATATTCACTCAAACTTTTGATCCTATTACCGGTTGTTCAACATGGGTAGAAAAAAATCCAGACTATGATTATCATCAAGAAGTTGCTCAGTCAGCTTTTGCTGACATGCTTCATGATCATGAAAGAGTGTGTAATTTATAGTTGTAATAATAATGAGAAGAAAATAAAATAGAGTTCTATTATAAATAGAAATTAAAATTTTTTTTTCTAATTTTCCAATTTCCAAATTAAAAATTTTATTCTTAATTTGGATTCATCAAATTTCAGAATGAAAAATATTACATTGCATTGAAAAGAGCAATTGAAAAAATACATAAAGCAGGCTGTAAAGCAAATGTTTTAGATATTGGAACTGGTACTGGTTTGCTTTCGATGATGGCAGCAAAATGCGGAGCAGACACAATAACAGCGTGTGAGGTAAAAAATTATAACGACAATATATAATTATTAATAATAATGTACAATCGAGGTTTTACAAAATATATTATTGGGTAGGCTTTTAGGCCCATGGCAGATTGTGCTGAAAAAATTTTAAAATTAAATGGATTCGGATCTCGAGTGAACTTGGTGAGAAAAAGATCAACTGAAATGATTGTCGGTGAAAATGGTGACATGAAACGCCGAGCTAATATTCTTGTGACTGAAGTATTTGATACTGAATTGATTGGCGAAGGTGCACTGTCGACATTTAAACATGCTCACGATGTACTTTTAGAGGTTTGATTAAATTTTTTCATGCATTTTCACCTATACGATATATTACATATACTGCAATATGACATTTGATTTATCACAACATTTGTTATAATATTCAGGAAAACTGCATTGTTATACCAAAGAAAGCCATTGTATGGGGACAAATTATTGAAAGTGATACTGCAAAATCATGGAATAGAATGAATCCAATAACTGATCTAGATAATTCCAAAATAATTATTGAACCTCCAAGTGCCATTAATACATGCAGTGGATCTTCAGCAGTACACGATGTTCAACTTAGTCAATTACCTGAAACTTCTTTTAGATCTCTTCATTATGCTGAAAAAATATTTATATTTGATTGGTCTTCAAATCAACGACTAATATTTGATGATCGTAAAACTATTCCATTGTCTGTTATTACTTCAGGTACCACACATGCACTTTTTATGTGGTGGGATTTAATAATGGATGATGACGAAGAGATACTTTTAAGCTGTGCTCCAATATGGCAACATCCTGATGCAGCTACCGAATATAAATCAAAGTCTTCTGACACTTCACAACTAATTCCCTGGCGTGATCATTGGATGCAAGCTATTTATTATTTTCCTAAAGAAATTACATTAGAAGTTGGAGATAAAATAGATCTTGTTGGGTATCACGATGAATATTCCTTCTGGTTTCAAGTGAAACAGCATTCTGGAGATGAACCAATAAAACGTTTAGCATGTACTTGCACTGTACATCTTGCATATTCGCGAGCACGCATTGGTCAATTAAATGATACGGAGAGAAATAATAAATATATCGATGTGCTTCGTAAACATATAACATCAAATACGATATGTTTTAGTTTCTCTGATGGTTCGTTATTAGGACTGGCAGCGGCGAAACTTGGCGCGAAAAAAGTTATTATACTTGAACCAAATTATTTATCAAGACGTGCATTGAATAATTTCATTACAGCAAATGATCTAACAACTTCTGTTGAAGTTATTCAATCAAATGATGAAATATCTAAAGTAGATGTCAAAGCTAATTTAGTTATTGGTGAGCCATACTACGTGAACTCAATTTATCCGTGGGATAATTTACGATTCTGGTATTTAGCATCAAAATATGCTCCTGGAATATCCACTGTTCCTATAGGAGCACGTATTCGTGGAATAGTTGTTGAATTTGACAATTTATATAAAATTCGTGCGCCACTTGGTGTATGTGAAGGTTTTGACCTTTCAGTATTCGACGAACTTTTATTGGTGAGTCAATTTTATTTTAATTTATTGTTCAGTTATATTCGATATTATTAATATTGTTATTAATTCATGTATTCAGAGATCAAGTGAAATAAGTGATAATCCAGTCGAAGTTCATCCACTTTGGGAGTATCCTGCCAAACCTCGTACACTACCATTTGATATTGCATACTTTGATTTTAGCAATAAATTTGATAATACAAGTGAAAGAATATTTTCCGGTCAAGTGCCAGTGTTCTCGTAAATATTAATTTAAAATATATGATAATTAACTGTTTTGATCATTTAAAAATATATATTTATTTTATTTTTATTTAAAATCCATAGGAGTGGATCCTGTAATGGCGTGGCATTGTGGATTGATTGGTATTTAGATAGTGAAACGGTAGTGTCAGGAGGACCTTTAAGTAAAATTGAAACGAATAAATATATATCGTGGGAAATGAATACACGACAAGGTGTACACTTATTACGGAACTTCAAGAATGTTAAAGCAGATAATGTTATTTCGTGGTTACTCAAGTGCCACTTTGGAAGGGAGCATTATCTTAGTTTTAATTTCAAACTCGATACAAAAACATAACATACAGTGTCATAAATCTGAAATACACATGTGAACTTTATGAAAAAAAATGTTAATTAAATGTATTTAAATCCAGCATGTTTTTTTGTACAATTTATATTTTTGATGTATATTAAAATAAAAATGAATAAAACCTTGAACTGAATGACATTAATTACATCACATACAGGTAAACATATGTATTTGTACATATATTCATAGAAATATGACTACTTTACATTCAAACGTAACTGTTTAGCAAGTCGTTTGCCTATTAATTTTGGATGTGTTTCCTGTCGAACTAAGAACTCTTTACTCTGATGTTCGACTGCTCCATGTTCTAATTGAAATCTAAAATTACAATTTGATTAGAAATTTTATCGTCACTCATACAACAAATTGAAAAAAATTGGAGTTCATTTACCGGCATAAATAATCCAATGGACCCAGTATAGCATCCGTTAAATGTGGTTTATCTTCCAAGATAGAAAGTGAAAATGCAGCGCTCTCAAGGGTAGAAAGACAGCCTTCAGTTGGTTGAGTTCTAATGACATATTTACTTGTAGGGACTCCGACTAATTTACATGACTTCAAAAAACCAAGCGATAAACTAGAATGGTAAATTGCCTGTAGAATTAAATTTCTTTATATATTAATACATATTTTTGTATCACATTATCATATATATAAAGAGAAGATTTTATACGATATAATATTGTAAATAGTCGAAGGTTTGTATGTCTACCTTAGCTTGAGGCCATGTCCCATCTAATAATACAAGATTATATGATTCCTGTCCATTGGTACCCACTTTAGGAAGTTCATTGATATCAATCGCATTCGCAGATGGATAAAGCAGAATTGTGTTCTTGTCATTCAATATATCAGTCAGACCATCATGTTTAGAGGACGGAAATTTTTTCCCTCGGAATGTAAGGCACTTGTCTTGTTGTAATGCTAAAGTAAGCATGGGTGCAGTACGTAAACATCGTTTAATCTCTGCAGGATGTTGTAGTATTATTATTCGTGACTCCGGAGCTAACCTAAATTTGGGTAGTCCCGGACACCAACAAACCTTCACTGGTCTTCTATCAACCATTTCATAATAAAATAAAATTGACTAATTAATTATAACCTTACTTTTTATTAAACTATAAACAAAGAATAAATAAAATAATGTTTGACACCTGCATTGTGAACAATTGTCACGCATTTTTGGAGGATCAGCAGGAATATCCGCAAGTTCCCTCCAAGTTTCATCATTTCCATTGATCATTGTCATCAAATTTATATACACAATCAATTTCAATTATTATGAATAAAATATGTAACAATTATCCATATATTAATGTGTATGTATGAATAACAAATTTTCAAGTAAAAAAAAACGAAATATAAGTCAATGACTTCTTTGGACACATTAATTACACGTTGTATTTACTTCGAGTACAGAGACACACGGTACGTAGTGTCTCTCGCTCCACAGTGAACTTGGCGCGAGACAGTAGACACACGGTAGTGTCTACTATGATGGCACTTCAACGTAATAATATATAATAATAATATATATCTGTGCATTCCTATTTGAACATAATATTTCGTTATTTGATAAAACCCATTACTTTAATCATATAATCGACAAGATTTATTATTCAATACATAAATAACAATTGAATACCAAATTCTACATTTTTTTTATGACAAACAAATGTTTTATGGAGATTGAAAAAAAACTTGATTGAATACGGCGGGGTATTATTTTTTTTTTCTCTAGAGGTGTATTCAGCTCTTTTTTGTCGCTAATTTTTTACACATGTGATCAGTCATACCTAGATGTCACCAGGTATTCCACCCTAGTGAGGGAATTTTTCAAATTGTAATGATTGAATCTTAACCTATTGTTGTAAAGTTTTTATGGTTATTTATGCCTTGAAACCATGGATAAAGTTGATCTTCTTTATAGAAATTTTAAAAGTAAAATTTTTCTCTATATTCTTGATTCTTCAGTTGTTTCTCGATTAGTTTTCTCTGTCATTTCCTTTTTAAATATTTTACTCAGATCTGTGAATGGGACCTTACATTTCTCTACTTTTTCTTTCTGAGACGCCCTTTAGTTTCCGTATCAGCTTTTCATTTTCTTTTATTCCTTTATGTGCTGGGACCCATCCTGTTGCTATTTTTTTTGAGTCTTTGTAATCGGCATTTGCTAGCTCAAGGTAAGATTCTTTTATGCTATAGTGACGTACGCATTTTGGTAAGTGGCAATCTTAAAAAAAAATCATAATAATTTTAATTTCATTCATCATGCCATGAGAGCGAATAAATAATTGATGTGAATTTTTACTACGTTATTGTTTTTAGTTGCTGATAGCTAATGCTTTATTAATTGATACTATTGGGCACATGAAAAAATCTGATTAGCAGAAATAATAAATATATCGTTACATATTTGAAGATTTATTTTATTCTTATTATTCATACATATAATTAAAAATCATTTTTAGCTAAGGGCTGTTTGGCCCAATACTGACATTTTTATCCGTGTATTACATTCATCTAAAACAAATAATTATTTTTGGGATGTAAAGTTTCCAACAGCAAAACAATTTTAAATGGAATTCAATGACGACATTGGTAGCTAATCACGATGATAAAATAAAAAACAATAATTGTGTGAATTATTAACCATAGAGCGTAGTAATAATACATTATACATACACGACATGATATGTTGAGGAATTGCTTGATGTTACTAGTAAACTCTGTGTTTAATTTCGTGATAATTGAATTCATAAAATTTTCAATTAAAAAAATAAATTGTGAAACATAGTTATGAATAGTCTAAATAAATATATTGAAGTAATAATAATGTCTATATAAATAGTATTAATTTTGAATTAATTCATTTCTTATTAATATTTTGTTAATCATTATCAAAATGTTTTACCACAATTGTTGTAAATTTTTGGGCAATATTTATTTGCAATCACAGCATATGGAACTTCACTCCCAATTTCAATAATCGTTGATTGACTTAATTTATTCCAAACGTGAATTGCTGAAGCTTTTTCAATAGCCTTCAATGTTTCATTTTTATTATCAATATCAAAATACTGTTTCCACATTTTATAATGAATAGGATAAAATACTGAGGGTGGGTAAACCGTAAATCCATGACAACGAGCCGAAGTCATATCGCGGGCCTATAATTGAAAATAAAAAAAATTAATAAATAAATACATGATTTTTGCTTCAGATGAAAGTTATATACTTGTACATAAATATCAATGGATAGTATTAATTATTGATAATATACTTATATTCAATGTATGTATTTTCTTACGTATTTCGTAGCACATAATTTTTGAAGTGTTCTTGTAATTACTCCAGGTCCATTATTACCCCAAACATTACCACGAAAATTTTTTTTCAAATCACGCAGACACGCATCAGCAATTTTGCGACCAAGGCCAGTAGTGCTAAATCCAATGACACCAGCAGCAACATCTTCCCAATCTTCAGCACCAGCAAAGTTGTACAATTTTTCTAACGAACTGCAAATGGACATTGATTAAATTAAAAAATTTAATAGTAATATCAAAGAAAGGCAAGAAAAAAATAAAAATAATTTGTTATGAATACTGGAAGTAAAACAAACAATAATTAAGAAACTCACGTTATCACAACGACATCAAGATCAAGATAAATTCCACCAAATTTCCACAGTGTAAGATATCTTAAAATATCTGACATATGACTTTTTGGCCATCGACTGGATCTAAGTACACCGCTCTCCCACCAATCTTGTAAAGGTGTATTTTTCACATATTCTTTCATGAATATACGGTGAATTACAACATTTTTATAGTTTGTAAGAATGTGTATAATTTTTTTAGTTTCACTGGAATAATTAACATTGCTTAGAACAAACAAGTGGACCTTCATCGTTGGGTTCATCATCGCTGCCGATTCAATTGCACAAGCTTGTCTAGAAGTCATGACTATTCCTTCTTTACCAAAGCAAGATGTCTCATGAAAGAATATATTCCGATCGTCTGCAATAATTTCATTGATTGGCGCTATATATTTTTTAAATAAATTAAACTGAATGATTACAAAGATATTTTTATAGATAAGACAGACATACAAGGAGTCATAAAGAGAATTAGTGCAGTAGTATAGATAGTTTATATCTAGTAAAATTATTTATGCCCATTATAAGTTTACCCTCTATATCAAGAGTCATGGACTCACGTAATGTAGACGACTCAGCATAACATGATATATCTTCATTGGAAAAGCTCAGCAAATAAGGTGTCATTTTTTCAATAATTTCATTATCAGGATTAAAGGCAAAAATACAAAGTAATATTCCACATCCAAAACCAATCATAATTTTTTTTTTAATCAGCGCCATAATCAACGTATGATAATTTTGATGTAAATAATTATTTCAAATTATTTTTCTCTTTTCTATATTAAATACTATTGATAATTTATAATTATGATACCAGTTGCATTGCTCAAATTGCATTGTCATCATTTGTTTTCATATTATTCTGTGATTCATGTCGTTCATCATACACATACTTTGTCTTTCAAATGCGTTATTCTATTGTTCACCACACTATTATGTATGTATTGTTGTAATACTAATGATTGACGAAAATACTGATTAAATAATTGAGCAGTAATATTTGAAGATATCCATTATATGCTTATTATGTGTAATTACAATTTGTAACTGCATATTCAATATTTCTACCGCACACGGTAGTTATTCATTTCACTTTATGTACTATTTTTGTGCGTTATACAAATGAGAAATTTTAAGAAGCGCATGCGTTACGAAAAAGAATGAAATGTTGTACAATAAAACCTTTTAACTCGACCATTCTTTGAAAGCAGTTACCTTTAAGAACGGTCAATTTTCTAATACTCAATACTTTTTCTTGTTTGTCTTGTCTTTTCTTCAATAACGTCCAACTCATTTAATGACCATTTTTCCAAATAAATTTCCATGACCCCTACTTGAAAGTTTTATTGTATATAACCTCGCTGGCATACTCCAATGCATAAAGGTTGAACAAATTTTATACATCAATAAACTATTTTTATAAATAAATAATAAACACACGACTTATACCCCGTTAAAGTGTTATTTCATATCGTACATGCGTGTGGTATATACCCGCCATGGTACGTAATGAGACGTAGTTGGTGCGAGCACTTGTGTAATATGTTTCTGAAAAATCAATATCTATATTCGGCTTCATTAATGCTCCATATACTTCACAGATCTGAAAGGCTAGTTATATGAATATGAGAAGTTAAATCTGATAATAAGATAGAATATTTCATTAAAATGTTTCCTTAATATATTTTCGGTAAGATGTATGCAGTCTGAAAAAAAGTTTTTTTTATTTCATGCTATGGTAAAATCCAATTTTATTGGATACTCATACATTTTGAGAAAAATTAAATATTTATATCTATATGTTTATGATGAAGTGAAAGTATTTATGTATATGATAAAATATTTTCGTCAATTTTACGGATTATTTATTATTACTTCAATGCTTTACTAATTGAATGTGATGGATATATTGAGATTACATCATCCATTTTATTTTTATTGAATAATCATATTACATAATTTATTTTAATATCTAATTATAAAATAATATGATTCAATGACAAGAAATTTCAAGTTGTATATCGCGCCACAACTGTTTAAGTTTAGACGTGAGATCAATGATTTGAGCTTAGGTTACGGTATGTTTGAATAACCAAGCATGTAGAAACCCGCGCTTTTCTTTATCTCTTAGTGAAACTTTGCTAATTCGAACGAAACATTTAATTAATTATCCTCAAATATTTATGAATCATGAATGGTACAGTAATGAGAATAATTTACATTCTATTCCTCATTATTTTCTACAAAGGTCAATTTTTCAAATTATTGAAACATTATTAACCTCAAAACATATATTTAAAATCATCTTTATTAAATATCGCTTCTATTCATAGTTATCTGCCTTATATTCAAAATGATCTCTATATAAATATTATAATATACTATGGCATTTCATCATGAAGCGATATCAATATCAACAGTAATCTAACATAATTTTATGATAGCCGTGATTATAAGATTTGATTTACTTTCATGAATTACAATGGCCGCAAAGTTTAGTGTTGTGTCTATTCGCCCGTCACTCGAACGCTATAGTCACTCCAAAAAATTTAGTATGTATGGATTTACGCGACCATATACATATAAAATCTGACTGTGTGTATAAAAATAAATTGACAGCCCGTGTTCATGTATACATACACACTTATTATATATAGAATATACATATTGATATGTATTAAAAATGGCGACACTTGAATAAAGTGTTGTGTTGTGCCTGTGCGTGGATGTTGAAAAGTGTAGATTTTCAGCTATGTGGCAAGATTTAGATGCCCTAACAAGTTCCGGAGTTAATTCTGGACCGCTTCAGACCGACCATTTTGGCACAGCAGGTACCACCAAATTTTTACAATGGATGAAAAGTTTTTTAAATTTGTCCCAATTTCAATGGCTGAACACAATACAGTGTCTCTAGTTTACATTTGTAATTGCTCCACTCCATGTGATAGTGTATTCGAATATAATAATTAACACAGTTGTTTATATTGTTACGAATAATATGTGAATTAATGAAAAATTATAAAATCACTTTGTCGAATTGGATATTCTATCTAGTGGACAGTGAACTATGGATACCTACTTACGTGAGCCATATTTCTACATTGCCAAATTTATTATTCCTCTTTTATGGCATTGATATTTATATTTATTTATAAACAACAAAATAACATGACAATATTTAATTGAGTGATATTTCTAGTCAAATCTAACCATAATCTTCTTAAATAAATTCTATTTATTCGTATCAATATAATTATCATATTCATATATTTACATTATTAAAAATAATGCAAATGCAAAGAGAAAAGAAATTTATAATTTAACATAAAATGCCAACGGTTTTCTTAACAAAACCGTCAACTTAACAAATGTTGTAGTTAAATTTCTGTTTTCTGGTGATAATGCTAATTGAGTTGCTAAGGTTTTCATACTATACACAAGTCAATTATATAACTTCCTGCAGGTGTTTGTGTTTTAAAGAAGAAAATGCAATAACGCTCAATCATTCACAGTTACAGTGATATTCCATATTCATAATTATGAGTGTATTTTTCACGATATTTTCACACTCTCCAAGTATTCATTTATAATTATAACTAATTTTTTTACTATTTATATATTTCAAATTTACAATTTAATTTCAATACCATTTTTACATAGGTAAAATTCACCAATATATTTACATTTATATATTTATTTATCTATATTTATTCATTCATTCATTGATGTATAATATTTATTCATGCTCGTGTTTATTCATAGAATTAACCCCGGAACAACAAAAGATTCTGATTGATATACGCCGAAAGAAGACTGAACTGCAGCTCGAAATTCAGGTACGATGCTGCGTTTTATACAACCAAATAGATTTATCTTACATTTTTTTTAAATCTTGTCATCAATTTAATCAGCAAATATTTATGTAATTGTCTACATATATTTACAGTTATATACCAAAAGTATATAAGTCATAAGATAAATAGGTGAATAAATTCGCAATTAGAACACTGGAAGAATGCGAAAATTATATACATCATAACTAGTATCTATTATTAAATGGACAAATTATAGTTGCTGGCGCTATATTCACTTTCTAATAACAAATACTATTTATCAATTGGCGCTTGTTTAATTCAAAATGAAATATTCCTGTCTCAAACTTGCGTATAGTGTCATTTTCACAGCGATATGCATAGTGGGAATAACCGCGATTGTATCAACGTTCAATACAACAGTTTTCTATCAGACTTGAATGGAGTCGGTTGCAATAGTAGTGTATGACAAATCATTGTCGTTACTACATTGTACTTTTATAAGATAATTATAATGCAGTGAAAAAACGACAGAATACATTCATAAAAATCACTTCCATCAATCAGTTTCTAGTAATTCATTATTTAACTATCATATTTCAAATTATTCGTGAAAATAATATAGAAAGTAATAGAAATAGGCAGTTTTTGTGAAGTATATAAAAAAATGTGGATTATGACTGAAATGAATTTATATTGTCAATTATGATTATAAATTTTGTGTATTATTATTGATGTGATAATGATTTTTACTGGTAAATCAGTCGATGCATTGAATCAAATTCGTGACGATTCGCACCATAATCGCGAACGATCACGTACAATTATTGCGAGCACCTGGCTCTTTAGTTTACGAAGAAGTGGTAAAAAAAGTAAAAAGACATACTATAAATTGGCAAAAAGCACTTTGGATTTAACAACATCATTTTCGGTGAGTGTATTTGCATTCTCGTTGAAAGAAAAAATATTCTGAGATACGATTGCAATTTAAATTGTTGGTATTCTTTACAAATATTTCAAATTCATACATTTTTTTCTAAATGATTTCTGAAAAATCGAATGTTTTATAAATTTCATCGTCAATATTAAAGTCTTAAAGAACAAGCAAAGTATCGCATCTGGCTGGCTTCCAAAACCTCATGACCTTCAAGTATATGTATAATAATGACGTATTAATAATTATTGAATTAACTCGACGTGGCTCCGTGATAAAAAAAAATATGTAACGCAGTATGTTCATTGTGATAACACTTCCAAACGATTATAAATACATTATTCAATTAAATATCTATAATTAGATATATATATTCTTATATCAGTCTCTTTAGTATACATTAATATTTTTTGTTTCTCAATTTTATAAAGTATGAAACATATAAAATTGATAAAAAATACGAATTGAGTCGACAAACTTTTATCAAGTGGTGATTCATAATATTGGCATCTCTGTCATTATGGGTGTCGTATATTATTAATTATACTTAGTATTCGGAATTTAAAGTGACCCGAGTATAATGGAATTTTCCCATCGTTTATTTGATAATATTAAGGAGATATCATCTTTAATATGCCAGCTGTTTTATTATTTATTTTTTCTGAATTTTCCTGACATCAGATTAAACTATTTTTGTTTTTGAATGTCTTTATTCAACATAAATGAATTTACATTACTTGTCTTTAATTTGAAGCTCATTATGTAGGATAAATTTTATTCACGCGTGGTTTTAATTATAGTTATGTATTGACTTGAAATTTCATAGTGTCTTATGTGTTGATAATGATAAAATAGTATGAGTAATTATAAAGCGCCGTAAATACCTTATTTTATACATTGGAAAATTTTTGATGTACATATACTGTCAACGTTTTGTTCTTGTGTTGATGTGTCATTATGTCCAAAAAAATAATATTTACGGTGATGTCGTGCAATATATATGATTATAAACGCGTACGCTAATGAATAAACGTTTCCTTATCGCCATATCTACATGAGCGTTGTGGCCTCGTTGACGGGAAGCAAAACTTCCGTTTTCATACAATGTACAGAACATAAAATTTTGCATATTTGTACCATTTAATATGTTTATTACTTTCATTTATGTTTCTCGATTTTTGATTTGTATGAAAAATGATAGAGGAAAAAATATTGTAATTAAAACCATTAAATTATTGGTTGAATGTGAAATTGAACCAATATTTCATTTCATTCACTCAATTAAAAATAGAAAATTTCTGATTTATTATTTGAAAAGTGTGGTTCTAATAAGATAATTTAAATTCATTAAAAATTGGATTGATAGGTTTTCTAATGATAAAATCAATGCAATTATATTTATTTATAATTTAAAATCAAATTATTTTTAATTCGAATTTTATAAATTGAATCCAATAGATTTTTTGATGAAATTATCAACTGTGTTAATTAGAGTTACTTTCTTAATTTCATACAGATATAATAAACATAAATAAGATCCAAAAATCAATATTGATTATTACATGTTGAAAGAGATGATAAGTAGTTAACTAGTTATGAATTATTGTCGTTACAAAATGACTGATCTAAATGATTGTTTCAGCAATTGAAAGATGAGCTCGGCGAGGTTGTGGCAGAGATGGAGGCGATGGAGGGTAGTGGATTTGCAGCAGATGATTCTAAGCCAACAAATAAAGCAAAACAAACGTCAATTGGACGGAAAAAGTTTAACATGGATCCGAAAAAAGGAATTGAGTACCTGATTGAACATAATTTGCTTGCCCCTACACCAGAGGACGTTGCACAATTTCTTTACAAGGGGGAAGGCCTCAATAAGACCGCAATAGGAGATTACCTAGGAGAACGACATGATTTTAATGAGCGTGTATTGCGCGCCTTTGTGGATCTTCATGACTTCACGGATCTTATACTAGTTCAAGCACTTAGACAATTTCTTTGGTCATTTCGATTGCCTGGCGAGGCCCAAAAAATTGACCGAATGATGGAGTGCTTTGCGCAAAGATACTGCCAACTTAATCCTAATATTTTTACAAATACTGACACTTGTTATGTTCTCAGTTTTGCAATAATTATGCTAAATACGTCATTGCATAATCCAAGTGTTAAAGATAAGCCCTCTGTAGAGCAATTTATTACAATGAATAGAGGGATCAATAATGGTGGAGATTTACCACGTGAATTACTCGTTGTATGCAAATTTATATTTTATTATTATTAATATTTTATCTTTGTTTATTATTATTCATTTAATTCAATCTAAATTTAATATTCCATTCGACTTTTTCCTTGTAGACTGTGTAATTGAGAAAGTTTTTCGACGTATCATAAAAGTTGAATTTTGTAAAACATATCACGGATTCCAACGTAAAAGTACATGTACATTAGGGTGATTCATTTGAAACGAACATTTTTTTTTGTGGACACATGAGAACTTAGTTTCTTACATCGAAAAAAAAATTTCCTCAAAATTTGAGCCCTTAATTTTAATTTTAACTAGTTCCGATCGTCAAATTTTTACCATTTAAATAAATATAAATCATTAGTCATTTTTTTTTAAATCGTCATAGCTCAGTTCGGTTTTATAATTTTGTATTGCGGTTTGTCGCAATTTATAGTGTATCAGAGGCTCTTTAAAAGTGCCCATCACTATTTTTCTGTAATTTGTACGGTCTCGTTTCTGAAAAAAACTTAAAAAAAGAAATTTAATAAAGTTTTTAATTTTCAACCTATTAAACTTAATATATCTTGTAAACCATGCATTTTAGCAAAATATGTAATAAGACGTTTTTTGTAGGAAATTGAATTCCCTACAAATTGCTCACTAACTATTTTATTGTAACTTCAGCTGTTACGATGATATCAAAGAAAATGTGATAACTTTCGGCTTTTGAGGCCGACACCGATGAGACCGTTCAAATTACAGAAAAATAGTGATGGGCACTTTTAAAGAGCCTCTGATACACTATAAATTTCGACAAACCGCAATACAAAATTATAAAACCGTACTGAGCTATGACGATTTAAAAAAATTGACCAATGATTCATATTTATTTAAATAGAAAAAATTCGACGATTGAGAGGAAGTAGTTATAATTAAAATTAAGAGCTCAAATTTTGAGGGAATTTTTTTTTCGATGTAAGGAACTGAATTCTCATGTGTCCGCGAAAAAAAATGTTCGCTTCAAATGAAACCCTAATATACATATAATGTATTTACATGTGATTACAAGAGGTTTTCTGAATAATTTCATAAAAGATCTAATTTCAAATAATTCTCGATTCTTTCATGAAAAAAAAAAATGAATAAATGAATGATAGTGAATATCAATAAGAGCCTATAAAATAATTTTCTATTTGTGATATCTCTAAGAAATGAAAGATACTGAGAGAAACTTCCTCTAAAACATTTTGTAAATGATAGCAAATTAATTTGCTTCTATTATATTTTCTTATTCTTAATAAATGATATTCATAACTAAATAATCAATTATAACCAAATTAATATTTGAATTTTCAGAGTCTTTATGAGAGTATAAAAACAGAACCATTCAAAATACCTGAGGATGACGGCAATGATCTGATGCATACGTTTTTCAATCCCGATAAGGAAGGTTGGCTGTGGAAACAAGGTAACGTTAATGAAACTATATATTTTTTGAAGTTATAATATTTTCCCAAACTTTTATTGATGACTGAACTAAACATCAAAGGAAAACATTCATAATTATATCTCGACATTGTTTACGATGGCTTAAAATTAAAATTGAAATAAATATAAAATAAAAGAATGAAAGAAACAATTTCGGAATTGAATTAACTTCTTATAAATATCAATTTTTTGCCGCTCTGCTGCCTTGAGGGAGACAGCAGGTAAATAATCTGCTCCAATATTGTCCCTGTTGATCATCTTTATTTCAACTACCAACAATAATTGTTACAGGTGGACGTTACAAGAGCTGGAAGCGACGGTGGTTTATATTGAACGATAATTGTCTCTATTACTTTGAATACACAACTGATAAAGAACCTCGTGGAATTATTCCACTCGAAAATATTCAGGTCAGAGAGGTTCAAGATAGACATAAACCACACTGCTTTGAACTTTATGCGGCGGGCTCTGAGTTTATCAAAGCATGCAAGACTGACAGCGAAGGAAAAGTAGTCGAAGGTAATTTAATGAATAAATTTATCCCATCGATATTCTCTAGTATATCTCAATAATATAATATATATTACACAATACATTTTTTTTTCGTTTAGGTAAACACACTGTGTATAGAATGTCAGCAGCAACTGATGAAGAAAAAGACGAGTGGATAAAATGTGTTAGACAAAGCATATCGCACAATCCATTTTATGATATGCTGGCTGCACGAAAAAAGAAAGCTCAGAAAACAAATGTCCACTCGAAAAGTTGAAATTCGAAATAATGATCGAATAAATCGAAAAAATATCATAAAATAACTAAAACCGCTGTTAAGATTCCGAATGTTTTTTTTTGTTCTCATACACTTGATACAAAGACAAACGGGATATAGGAGAGTTAAGAAAAGACAATATATAAAAAATTTATTCAATTTAGGCTTTATAATTCAATACATGAACAAAATTTTGAATAATATAGATCAAGTCTTTTTATTCTTTTGTAAAATTAATCTGTTTGATATATTTTTTGTTCATAATAATTGTGTGTAACTGATTCATAGTTTGATATATTTATTGTATAAAATTTATAATTTCTACGTACTCTTGTATATAATCATCTGTATTTTTTCATATTATATATTACTCAATTTTGTTGAATATAACTTTACATATGTTTAGAGTATACAGAGCGCCATTTAGGCATTAGTATACATTGATTGAATATTTAAAGTGTGAATATGAGTATTGTGTGTCAGCTGTGTGTTTTGTTTGTGAATGCTAATAATTATTAGACTTGTTTATTTTTAAATTAATTGAAAAAAAAGAACATCATAATGTGTATGTTCTTTTCGTACTCAATTTTTTCAATACGTTAAATACGAACTGTCAATTTAATAAATTATATAAAGAATATCGCATGATATCAGATTAAATATTAGTGTATATTTTCTTTAACGAAGTATGTTTGTAGCAATTATTTTATATATAGTAAATTTATGTTATCTCAACATATACGAAACAGCACATCGATAATGCCTTATTACTCACAAAACCTTTTTGGGAATATCAGTCATACGAAAAGTAAATGAATGATTTTTTGTAACTTAATGTTGATCGCTTCATACTTTCAAAATTATTATATTTCATATGAATTCGATATATTGATGAAGAATAATAAAGATTTTTTTGTTGTATGAATTATTAGATAAAAATCATCTGATATAAAATTTAATAATAATTGATAAAAATAAGTGACCGAAATATGATGTTATAATATGCTTAACCATGTTCATATGCATCACAACGAATATTTTCGGCAGGATGAAAAAATAAAACTATATAGTTTTATTTAATAAATAATAAAATTTTTTTGTTAATATTGTAAACAGATAAAACGAAATGATTGGATATACCGTCCTATTAATCATTAATAATCAAACAAAAAATAAATAAATGAATTGAATATGTGCAATAATTCTATTGAATTTTTGCTGTGTAATTAATAGTAATTTCGTTTAATTCTCATAATTGTATTGATAGTATTTCAATAATTTATAAACAAATACTACTGCTTTTTCATTTGATAAGAATAGGAAATTATTTATTTTTTATTGTGTATATATGTGTTATAATTTTGTTCTATATATTGTTATATGGGTGATTGATATACAAATAAAGAAATGCACTGTGAGATGAACCTGCATAAAATATTCCATTGACATCGATAAAATAACTACTTTATATTTATTATTCAAATTTCGCTTCATAATACAATATAAAATTATATAATGCTTTATAAAAAAACCAATGGAGGATTTTGAACAGAAACATTTGTGCTTGAACATATAAATATTATTTAATTACTACATAAATGCAACCTGATAAGCTGATTCCGACAACTCTATGACGCCAGCAAAATATACATGTTTTTTTCTCATCATATTAAAAATAGGTGCCAGTTAATGTGTACCATACAAATAATTTGTATTGCTCTTCCTTCAATTACTATGATTATTGTGATTTCCCATTGAATCATTAATTAATTGATGTGTTAATTTAATCAGTCTCTCCATGCATTGAATCATATGCAACCACTTCATGTCATTCCATTCGGAAATTATTAGATCCACCCACAATTTTGACTCCTAAAGAGACTCGCAGTAATAAAGAGATAATGCAAGTAATAGTTGAAAAAGAGAATGAAACATCAATTAATAATCTACATAAGATAGTTATCCAACTATCAGCAATGCAGATGTGAATGTGATTGAATATATGATGAAAGTTTTGGCTTATAGTTATAATCACATCCAAAACATTTCTCAAACGACGAAGTTAATACATTACGTCAAATAAAAAAGAAGATAATTAATGAAAGTGAAAATGTAATAGAATAAATTGAAAGAGATTTATAATCGTTAAAAATAATACTATACTCGTTACAAATAATATTATAATTGTAATAATAAATAAGAAATAAAAAAATTGTGAGGTGTCGTGAGACGCCTGGTAGATGTGAAACATCGGAATTATGCTGTACAAGTAACATGCATAAAATGATAGTTTTCAACAGGAAATAAATAGTGACTAATGAAAAATATGACTGTTTATTTGATAAACGCTGTTAGGTCGCGAGCGACCTTTTCCTTTTTCTTTTTTAG
>JAQQBR010001831.1:159843-171022 GCA_030347285.1 Microctonus hyperodae
ACGAGGTCATGTCAAGGGCGAACCGCTTCAATTGATCTCAGAGGTGCCAGGTGGATTTGGCTTCCAGAAATTGCACGATGGGGGAATTTCCGAGCCAAATTCATCCCCCGCGAACAATAAATATAAAGGAGCACCTACCTGATGGTGAGTAATAAGGCTCAGAAATGAAAAAATTAATTCGTGAAATAAACAAATAATTTTCTTATCAAATTTCCATTATGCGCGATATATTTTTTATTTGAATTATTCCATTTTTTTTAATTATAAATTTATTTTAAAGGCAGTAAAATTTCGGAGCTGTTAGTCGACAGCGAAATAGAATGTAAGAGGCGTCGACTGAATAAAGAAGGGTTGTTCACCGCAGATGACTCCGCATCCAACAATGGCTCATCATTACAATTACTCCTCGATAATCATCCCAAAAGGATGTCGGAAATCATAGAGGATAGCCATAGAAGAACGGCGGATGAGCTATACAAGAGGGTTGAATCACTTGTCGAAAACGCGAAAAAAGAAGCCAGTGAAAACATTACAAAACTGAAGCGAAGTTCGTCCTACGATTGGAACAAAAAAATAGAAGGATTGATGAATTTAATGCAACTAACCAGCAGATTGAGATTCATCGACAATATAGAAATTGTGGACTCCACAATGTTTGACATTACAATTCCAATAAATTGTGTTGCTCAATTCCAATTATTTGATAATGTACTGAAAGAGGACACAGATAAATTGGATAAAGTAGTAAATACAATTTTTAGCGTCTCATTTAATTATTCAAGTATTGTATTTTTTATAATAATGATTTATTTATTTAAATAAAAATCAAAATTGTTTTTTTTTCTCAGAAAAAATTAATCATTTCAAAAGTTGGTGCAACGGACCACTTCAAAAAAGCAGTTGGTATGGGCATCAAAATTTTTATGACAGATGGTTTGTAGTTACAATATAGCGGTACAGAAAAATGCGTAGATGGTCAACCGAAGAAAATTTTCAGCGAAACGAATTTGTTCCATATTATTAAAGGAAATATTTTAACGAAAAATAAAACTGAACATACTCTTACATGAGATGGTAAAAAATTTTTTTATACAGGAATCATCAGTAATATCTGAGTCGACAAGAAGTGCGAAATTGTTGAATATATTGGAATTTGGTTAGCCGGTACCAGGGACCGAGAGGGAGGAAAAAAGGAGAAAAACTCCAAATAATTTATATAAGAATTTTAGAATTACTACTATAAAATTAATTAACTATAATATATATTTCGGAGTTGGTAAATTATACTAATAATTTTACAATGAATTGGTATTTATATGTACCAATTAATTTTAAGATATTTATGTTAAAAAATCAGTTAACCCACATAATAAATTGATTTAACGCCATTATAATTGCTAAATAAATTTGTCAACAGCACCTTTCTCTTGTGTTAAAACCTAACCTATACACCAAATGTAAATACATGTGTATAATATTATTTTTCATTATGCCATATGTATGACTTTCCTGTTGGATACTATCATTTCATTCATATCATTTGTCTAATTTTTTTGTAGGACTAGCTTTTAATTCATAATTTATATTTGTTTGCATACAATTTTCATTTTTACTTTTATTTTGGTAGTTTATTTGTTTATTGAATTACATAATTTATTTATCGTTATTTGTTCATAATTTTATGTTTTGTGTTTTTTCGGTGAAACATATTATAATGCTTTGTTAATTTTTTCAATTTTATTTGTGTTGTTGATAACATATTCTATTAATCGTTCGGATCATGCCGGCGTACAGTGTCCGCGAGTATGCAGAAATGGTCCGTCTTTATGGCCAATGCCATTGCATCGCAACACACGCGGCCCAAGCTTATGAGGAGCTTTTCCCAATTCCTGCTCATAAGCCTACGGCTAAAACAATACAGCAGATGTGGGCACGTTTTCGAGAGACTGGAAGTGTGTTGCTGAATAAACACGAATGTGAGGCCGGGCGTACTGCAAGAACAGCCTAGGAGGAAGAACAGGTCCTGGATCTCTTCGACCTAGATGAGACGCGGCGCAAGAAAGAGAAGTTGCGCCCATCCCATTTCACACGGGTGCCGTATTTACGCGACACTGATCGTGTTGCATGCGTGCTGTTCTGTCAATGGGTGCTCGACAAAGAAGCATGCGCACCCGGGTTTCTTCAAAATATCTTACTCACGGATAAAGCTACATACCACCGTAATGGGTTTTCTAACGGTTTGGAAAAAAATGTGTTTAATGAATGAAATATTCACAAAGACAATATGTGAATAAAAACAACTGTAAAAATTTACCAGCAAAAAATTACAAAAAATTACAAATTACAAAGACTGTTCTTGAAATCAGGATTTTCGTAAGATCTGACTTATCCATTTACACGTGTGAAACAGCATCCCAACAATATTGAGGATATTTACGATGGTAAAATATATCGAGAACATGCTAGCCTAAATAACCCATTTTCAGATCCGTACAACTTGTTTTTCATGTGGTATACCGATGGTGCGCCCGTGTTCAAATCACGTAAATATAGCGTATGGCCACTGTATTTAACAATAAACGAATTATCATATAAAAAAAGAATCCAAAAAGACAATATGATAATAACTGGAATTTGATTTAGCCCAACAGATTCCGTAGCTAACATGTATTTGGGCCCACCATACACTCAAATGTTCACACTTGGGTAAGGAGTGAATTTAAAAATGAATGGAAATATAACAAAACTTGTCAGGGCAACACGCTTATGTGGAACCTGTGATGCTCTCGCTCGTGCTGATTTTCTTAATCATATGCGGTTCAATATATATTATGGGTATCCAAAATGTTCATCTAAGGGTTCTAACATCAGTGAAGAAGATAATTTTGGAAATACTCATGTATATCCATTTGAACAAAATCTTATATTAAGAACAAAGGAATCACACGGTGAACATGTGAAATTAGCATTAGAAACAGGAAATCCACATTTTGGTGTTGAAGGTCCAAGTATATTGGATAAATTGATGCCAAATATGATTCGTGGAGTATCTATAGATGTGATGCATTGTGTATACTTGGGAGTTGTAAAGAAAATGTTCACATTATGGATTGATTCTTCATTTAGTATAATGCCTTTTTCATGAAGACAAGTAAAAAACATAATTGATGATCGGCTAATAAAAATAACACCACCAAGTTTTATAAAAAGAATGCCAAGATCATTATCTAATCATTTTAAATATTTAAAAGCCAGTGAATTAAAAACATTATTTTTCTACTATTCAATACCGATTCTATATGATTTGATGGAACCCCAGTGTTGGCAAAATTATTTGTAATTGGTTACGGGAATTTTCTATTTCAACCAATCAAGTATATCTCCACAATGTTTGGGATTCAACAAACAATTGTTAACATCATTTGTATCAAATTTTGAAAGTCTGTATGGTCCACAACATATGTTTTTCAATATTCATTCGCTGCTGAACTTGCCAGATGTTGTAGAAGATTTGGGTCCTCTGTGGGTTACGTCATGTTTCATATACGAAGATTTATTAGGAAAAATGATAAATCATGTACATGGCACTCGTTGTATAGGCATTCAAATTTATTCAAAAATAACACATCACATATCAATTTCTAATAAAATGCTACTACTAAATGAGGAATCAGACATTCGAAAATTTTGTAAAAATCTTTTAATGACGGGTCATATAATAACCAAAAATAATAATCGGATATTGGAAAATACATATATTGTGCGTACAATGAAATGTTTACAGAGATTTCCACGAAGCCTATAATAGGCTTTAATACAAATTGGTTATAATGATTGGAATAATTTGAACATCTGTTTGTTCCCAAAATTACTACGATTCAACCAGGTTATTCATGCCCGTAATTACAGACGCAAGACTAAAACTGTCTCCAATTGTGTAATGATTGAAACTGACGGATATCAGAAAGAAATTGGGTTTGTTGAAGGATTTATCAAAATATGTACTTGTATCAATCGTGGATGCAAAGAAAACTGCAACAACGCTAAATTTTATGCTATATTTAAAAGACGAAAAGTATTGTCACCATTCAGCTAAATGACATATATTGTCCCCTTTTTGCGTTAATTTCGTAACCATTTATAATAAAATATTTCCAAATAATTTATTATAACTATTGATTCTGAACAGTCACTATGTATTCAAATTTATTATTCACGGGAATTGAGTAAAAACAGACAGTTCTATTAATTTCTATCAAATTACCTTATTGCAGTTACGTGTTTAATGCAAAAAAGAGACGATATATATGTGATGCTTTATTTTTCTCTCTTAAAATAAATGAGAATGAATATATGTAATAGATTTGTGTTGCTCTGAAAATAGAATTTTTATTATTTACACTATTTACAATATGTTTATAAACTTATATCTTTACCTGAAAATAGAGAAACAGCAATTGAAGCTATTACTCTTCTATTTATTATTTTATTTTATTCGGTTATTGATTTTATTTTTATATTTCAGTTCTTAGGCCTTTTTTTTTATTTCATTTCACACGTGGTTTTACTTTCTATTGTTCCTTTTCCATTCTGTAACAGGAGGAAAATTGACTCTAACGTGTAACACGGAGATACTCGACGGACTGTATACTAAAAAAATATATATTGTAATCGAAAAATAATTAATGTATAAAGAATTAATATAAAAGCGTGAATCGACGTTAAATTAATTTTCAATTTGTAAAAGTCGTTGATACTCTATAAATTAATATATTCTCTCATCCCCGCCCGACTCATTCAATTTAATATGTTGAAACTTCTAAGATATTCTAGAACAATTCAAAAGGAAGATAGAAGTTGTTGCTGAGATATTATGCTTCGTTGTCGTACTTGGAGAAGAGAGAGAGGGAAGGCCGTACAATCTAAGGACATACTGGGACTCTCTACGATGCTGGCCTATGACCCCTTCCTAATAATTAGAGGCATGTATCGAAATTAGCCGAATATGACGATACTGCCCGAATGCACTTCACTTCCTCCTTGACGAGAGAACTGTGAAGTCACAGTTCGTCAAGTATCTCCAGTTATTGAAATTTATATCGAAAAATTGTATTGAATAACTATATTGTATTGGATTGAAATTGGATTATTGAATTGGACCAATTTACTATTGAAAGAATATTATAAAAGAAATTATCGTCGAGATTGTATTGTCGCATATAAGAGTTGGAAAACGACGAAAATATTGTAGTCAGTTGTGACCAAAGTATATAACAAAGATAATTGTTGTCGATTCACGTAAGTTAAAATTATATTTCTAAAACTATTTGAATCATTTCTAAATTAAATTGAATTGAATATTTGAAATAATTGGTAAGGAAATTATTTATTATCCTGTCTTTGTCGTTGTCAATATTTATGTATTTGTAAATTTCATGTTCATTTGGTTCAAAAGGGTTCTCTAGCGTACCCTGGAGCATATTAATATTATTAATTTTATCGAAGTTAGAGTCTCGCCGGAATAAATGAAAGAAATATCAATCGACTGGCACCCAAAATAAAAAATATAAATTCGTCGATTGAAAAGAGTCTATGAACCGTGGCAGCCGACGTACCCCGGCTAAAATGTCATTAGATAGATCAGAATAATAAATTCAATTTTTAATCAGCAAAAATATAGCGACATACGTTTATTAAACAAATTAAAAAAAAAACATTTTTATTCATGTAACCACGTCATGTTTGTTGATAGAAGTTTTGATAAGTTAAACATGGGAGAAATTTGAAAATAATTATATATGTTCAATATTATTGTGGATGATCAGGGCTACATGAATATATTCTATATTTAGGATGAAAAAAATATTAATAGCAATTTTTTTTCTTCATTAATTTCTTTTGGAGTTACAATCGCACACCTGAATCCTCGTCAACACCACTGTTCCCCCTTCTACACCTCTCTTTTTGCGGCTGCATCCGACTTTTATATATTAGAAGTACCCGCATTCACTCTCGATTCTGGAGAAACTGCAGAAAACCCACAATAGGTACAGCTGACCACTCACACTCTGTATATGAGATGGTCTCCCACTTTACAGAGTTGTTAACAATCAGCTCTATAATCGGTTTAATAGCAATTAATGGAGTGTATTGGAATGATGGAATTTATGTCCTTCTTTGTCCCTCGTATGAGTATTTTTGAAGTGATCTTTGATACATCCTTCAGTCGAAATTTTCATCTTATACTTATTACAGCGTCTTCACCTTGAATGTGAAGTTGAATTTTTCTCATGTCTGCATAATGTTGACAATATACGATCCTGCAATCTTAATTGAAAATGTGAAGTGACCATGATTTCAATGCGATCACTTCTGATTGTCACTTTTTTAACTTGTTATAGAAATTTAATTATATGAGACAAATAATAAATGTGTTGTATAATATATGTGTATATGTGAGTTCTGCAGATCTTTTGGTTTCGACTGTCCATCATATCCTGGACCCTCAACCCTCCTGACACGTATACTGACGTGTCATGAGCTAAGGTCATCCATTCAGTGCCACTGTCCACCTTAAGATCATTGAATAAGATAATTAATTTATATTTTATTTAATTTCATTCAGATTGACGGGGATGCCGATATATATATCTTCTAACTCAATCAGCATTTTAAGACATACAGTAATCAGTCGATCAACTGATACCGCAATTATTTCATTTGTGGCCGAACATTTATTTATATGAGTCAGCTGAATCGGACAATTTTCAAGATTGATACTAAAAATCATTTCTGCGGAATATTTTTCTACAATTGCGAAATGCTTTGACGGAGCACAATTACATTCGCGCACATTAGTACAATGGTTAAAGCTCTTCACGAAGCAGTATACCGAGTCAATATATTCATGATTATTTTAATTATTGATTTTGATTTAATTATTAAATATAAATTTGATTGAAAATTTCATTCTTTGTTCACATCCATAATTGTTTATTATTATTCATTATCTCTGTGGTAATTGTGATTGTATTGTTTAAAATTATTTATTTCATTCGAAAAGTGTCGAACGGGTCAGCCGACGGAATCTACCCGAAAATGTCATCTCATGTTCTTAATTAATAATTAATTGAAATTTTCGCGAGTCGAGTTAGGTGAAATATTTTATTGGTTTTATTAATAAAAACCAATTGGCGTCCAACAAATTTTTATTTATCAATTTTCTTTTGTCAAACCATGAAACCCGGCAGCCATTGACCCAGGCCGCGCCGGGAGGATATTCTTATTTAATATTAATTTATTATATTAACTAACAATATTCCTATTTCAATATCTAATAAGATATGTATCTATATTTTGATTTATACAATTTCTTGTGTATGAAATGCATGCAGATTTCAGACACTCAGAGCAAAGTATGGCTATCGTGATTGCATATCTCAACTTAAAATATCATGGTTGAGATTCACGAACGTTGTCTTCGCGGAGAAATCGAAGTACCATATTCTATAACAGGTCTCTCACAAACGCGACCAGCGGATTTGTTGAAGGCAATGAAAAATCATAAATTTAAAGAGGCATAATACTCAAAATCGATTAATAATCAAAACCGTTTGATATCCTTTTGCACACAAATAAATACCAGGAAGTTTTTGCCTCACTAACTGATCACTCAGACATTAACAATATAGAAAATATGAGTACCATTCAAGAAAATACATCGCATATCTATGGTACAAAAAATTGCAATAGTGTCAATGCAGCTCGTCTCGTTTTATTCCAAAAATCGTTCGCGATAAAATCAACACTCGATAATTTTATAAATGCAATAAAAAAATTTGATTCGTGTTTCATACGACCATGTTGAAAATCGCTAAAGCAAAAGCGGGCTTATGCAGTAGCATACCCGAATGCTGCTATAAAGCCCACGTGAAAGACCATTCAGCGGGCTTGGTCGCGACTAGTGGAAACGGGATCGGTGATGCCCAATAAAAAAGAATGTGGGGCTCAAAAAACAGTATTGACGGCCGAAAATGAAGAAGCGGTCCTGGATCTCTTCGAACGTAGGGGGAGGCGTAGCATCCGTGATGTATCCCGGTAGCTTGGTGTATCTCGATCCACGGTGCACTGTGTCCTTGTCAAAGAAAAAATACACGCTTATACTACTCGCGCGGGCAAGAACTCCAATATGCAGATCATGAGCGCGAGTAGTGTTTTGCCAATTATTTCTGGACGAAGAGGCACGCGCTCCCGGGTTTGTGAGCAATATACTGTTCACGAATGAGGCAACGTTCCAGTGGAATGGATTCTTCAGCAGCAAGAACGAGCATTAATGGAGCCATGAAAATCCATTCCTCGTGAACGATCAGAAGAGCGTCCAGATACGATTCAAGAAGAATGTTTGTGGTGGAATAATCGGAGACAAATCAGTAAGTATATCGAAGCAAATGAATATCTGAACACAAATAACGGTTCATTAATAATTTAAAAAATTGTTACAGGTTGGGTCCCATTTCTTTTCTACTTCTTTAAATACATTGCTATATCACCGGTTTCTAAGCCGAAGATTGTGGCTACTGTGCAGAGATGCAGGGCTTGAGGAGGTGACATTCGCATCTATTATATGGTACCAACAGGATGATGCTCCAGCGCATACAAGTGGAGTATGCACACGATACCTGCACAAATTATTTCCTCGGAGATTCATCAGTGAAGGAGCCTACAAAGAATGGCCCCTACGATCTCCTGATCTGAATCCAATGGATTTTTAAAGTGAAAACTCCTTTAGCGGCGCTGAGCACTTTTTTGGGATGGGCTAAAAATGTTAAACTCGTGATGGGACTAAAATTCGTAAGATGCAGGGAGGGTAGACCGTCGGCGCAGGAGAGGAAAAAAGTGATTCAAGTGGTAGTGAAGAAGATGTTTCTAATGGAGATTGAAGAAATTACATTGATATTGATCAGCATTGACCATTATATCGTGGGGCTGATATAACAGTAGGCCAAATTATGTGCTCCATTTTAACTCTTTCATTAAATTATCATCTTTCGATGACAGCTACTGAGTGTATTATCTCAGTAATAGAGTTACATTGCCCCCAGCAAAATTTGCAAAGAAATAGCATGTATAAATTTAAAAAAATTTTCGTCATGAAGAAACCAACATCATTAAACATTATTTTTATTATTGCACAAACTGTTGTCGACCGTTACAATCACTACATGACGATTGTGTGCACAGCCCTGTTAAAAAAAATCATCATTTTGTTCAATTGTCAATGAAGTCACAATTGAAAGAAATGTATTTACGTACTGTTTTTCATGAGACACTGAAATGGCGATTTCGAGGACCTCAACCCGCGCCTGATACTATCACAGACATCTATGAAGGAAAAGTGTACCAGGCATGGATGAGAAATGGGGTCCTTTGGGACTCCAGAAATATTTCTTTTAATTGGTACACTGATAGCATTCCGGTCTTCAAATCTTCAAGAATTAATTTATGGCCATTGATTCAACAATTAACGAGTTACCATTCGAAACAAGAGAAAAAAAGAGACAATACATTGCTGGTGGGGTACTGGTTCGGTGATACCAAGTTGGACATGAATAGATTCCTGTATATATTTAGAGATGAAATAAATGGAATCGCGCGAGTGATTGAAATCACCCTTCCCAACAACACAAAAATGACGATCCAAGGAGAAATATTGACATGTGATTCGACTGCAAAAAACCAATACTTGAATTTTATTCAATTCAACGGTGATTATGGATGTCGAGTATGTTTGTGTAAATGCGAAAGAATGGCAGTCCCTTCAAATGGGCTAGTGCATGTGTACCGATATTCTAACGAAATAATATTAAGAACATTAGATCAATCAAGGGAATTTGCTGCGAATGCTGAAAATTCTGAACACCCAATAATGGGTGTCAATGGTTACACAGTATTATCGACATTGATGCCAAATTCCGTAGATACAATGAGTATAGATCGGATGCACGGATGTGATAGTGGTGGTTAAAAAACTTATGAAACTATTTTTTTTCATCAATGCATGTTCAGTAGTTTCTCAACGCTCGAGCATAGAACAGCTACAACCTCATACATCAAAAAAGTAAAATAGTGCAAACAACGATGACATTAAAAAAATCCGCTCTCATTTGGTGGTTAGAATCAAAAGAAACCTCTATCATACCGTTTACATCGGTGCTGCCGAAAAAAAATCATCGGTGTGTGAATGCAATAGTGAGGTTACAATGGAAAGGCCAGCCAAAAATATTGCAGGCGAAAATAATGGCGATAAGTGGTGAGCATAAAAATCTATATAAATAAATAAAATATTTACATTATCTATAAATATATGTTATTTGTACATAAATAATATTTAATTTTTTTTTGGGAATTCATATTTATATATCCGTATATTGAAAATAACTACGAATGTACAATTTTTTGCTTGTTTTTGTTACATAAATTTATCAATTCATTTCAATGCAAACATATGTATACACTGAGAGAATTTTCGGGGAAAAATTACCCCGCAATCCATAGTAAGGCTGGGATATAGCAATAGCCGGTAATTATATATAAATTTTTTGTATTGTGCTGTTATTTTGCATTTACACAAATTATAAGCTTCCCATGATTTTCTTGCCAATCCACTCGCGATGTATTTTTTAACATATTATACATTTGTTTTTTTATATTACATATTTTGTTTCATACAGATACTCATGAAGAAGGCATGCATCGGATGAGACGGGCGTATGAAGAATCGGACATAAATAGTTCGGGTGCTGAATTCGTCCGAAATGAACTGCCACCTGCGCCCTTAACAAATATTCAAGCAAGTGATATCCTCAACACGCTAGGAGGAACTTCCACATCTGACAATTTGCCGGAAGCGTCTTGTAAGTTTATTACTATCATTTTTTTTTATTTTTTGTTTTTATTTTAATCATTCCATTTTCTTAATTATAATTTTATTTTAAAGGCAGTAAAATTTTGGAGCTGTTAGTCAACAATGAAATAGAATGTAAGAGTCGTCGACTGAATAAAGAAGGGTTGTTCACCGCAGATGACTTCGCATCCAATAATAGCTCATCATTACAATTACTCCTCGATAATTATCTCAAAAGGATTTCAGAAATCATAGAGGATAGCCATAGAAGAACAG
>JAQQBR010001831.1:180184-190513 GCA_030347285.1 Microctonus hyperodae
TCAATTGCATTCTTATTATTGCTCACTCATAATTATTGTTAATATTCAATCAGTATTTAATTAGTGTTAACTCATATACAATTATTGTTCTCCTCATTACTCAACCAAATTAACCACAGATCGCCAAAGGCAACTGTGATCTCGTTTTGCTACACCGCATTTCTATTGTTCATCTCATTAGAGTTAATTTGGCCATCTTGTTACATCATCTTTCTCAGTTAATATTATATTGTGCACTCATCATACAAATCATTGTAAACTCACTCATCTCAATTACTCAAACAGACAATCACTCATTTTAATCAAATAAGCCGTTATTATTTTTGTGATATTTTCTATTAACTATTTATCTTACAAATAAATATATTTTTTCATACATTCTGGTCACAACTCTTGCCTATCCGCGCCTAAATTAATTAAGTTTGATAACATCACCAAACACAAGTCTATTAAATGGGTTCGACGAGTGTCAATTAAAAATCGAGTAGGCTTATTTATATAATGATTTTAGTTTTGAATAGAAAATTATATTATTTCTTTTCTAATTATTTTCATTGTTCACGACTTAGATATTATTTGCCGTTGTAGACTCATCAGTCACACGGCCTTTGTAAACTATTATCATTATCATTTTGAATATTGTGTGTATTATTTTTTCGATATTGATATTATTTTTGAGTATTCTTGTCCGGTAAAATTATTACGGGATTACTATTATTACTAATATTATAAAGTTTATTATTTTCAATTATATAATTATTTCTTCACATATTATTTCATATTTTTCTATTATCAATAAACTTATCATCATATAATTTTCTATAAAATTAATTATTGCGAAAGAAGTTCATTTATTTGTGCTGCGAAAGGTTTCCCCGAACCCTACACTGTATTTTTTTTCAGATCGGGGTGGCATCCCTTGGACAAATAAAATCTAACAAGTACTTATTTTGCAGAAATAGTAAGTACATATGTTACAATATATAAGGCATTTTCAGCTATAATTTATTCTGGAATAGATAAACTTAAGAATATAATGGAATATCTAAAAGATTTTGTGATAGAAACAAATAAATTATATGAAGAAGGCATCGAGATAGATATGAAAACTTTTTCTGTAAAAATAAAGTACTTTGTGTGTAATTGTCCGGCGAGGGCTTACATAAAATGCACCGTTGGGCATGCATCAAGTATGGCTTGTGACAAGTGCTCAATTTTAGATTAAAAAAAATAAATAATGTGACGAAATTTTTCAATACAAATGGTTGTAGTGAAATAACGGATGAGCAGTTATGAAACTTTGACCTTTGTCGATCATTTGTCCTCGACTCTATGCACTATGAACTCTACTCTCGTGTATTTTCCTATTATTCAAATAATAGAATTATTTATTTTCAGTCTATCGACTATAGAATTGATCATCAAATAATATGCATGCGCCAATTTGAATAAAAAAGTGAGGATGATTAATAAAATATTCAGATCATTAGAATACAAGATTTAGTCTTTCTCAAGAGAGTATTAAGATACGCGTGCAACATTTGAAGTGGAGATAATACTGGATATTCAAGGTTTCAAATGGAGGAACAATGAATTGTCAAAGAATTTGCAATGATACATCTAAATAATGAAGATGATCATGGATCCTGCATATTATTCAAACCACCATGCAAGTGGAATGATTTACCAAAATAATATAAAGCAAAAAATTCTTGAGTTATGCGCAATTTGAAAATCTAAAATCTAAAATGAATTTATTTTTATAATTTCATCTAATTTTTTTTTTGCAGAAAATGGCATGCATTCCATATTCTGTGCATACACGAATCTAATGGCTAAACAATAATATTTATGAAAATATAATACAGATAGTTTTCAATGAAATGTATGAATACACTGATACCCCTGAAAATTATAATGGTTTTATTATAACAAGTAATAACACCTCAGTACTTTTATGTATCAATGATGTAAGGAAAATTTAATGGTTTCAGAGAACACGTATTGAGGATGATCCTCGCCCATCAATAATAAATTATTACCCTACATTACAACCCATCGAAATGGAATTGAAATGAAGAGTAATACGAGCAAATAATGATAATAATAATGATGACAATGATAACAAGAAGAAATTAATTCACAAGAAATAAATCAACTCTGTCTTGAAGATCAACAATGTGAGGATCACTCTAGAAATACTCACACAAGAGATAAAGAAAGACAATACGATATGTATGTTGTGTCCAGAGTAATTTGCGAATTGATGAGCTGATTATTGTGTGTAATTGTGAATTATAACTGCGAATATATTGTAAAATTGTGAGATAAAGAGTGTGAGGAAATATTGTGTGCATATAGAGTGGGTAGAAGGCAAGGCACGAGTACGAAAGGATCAAAAGGGTTGTGATCAAGTAACTGCGTGATTATAAGTACGCCATATTGCATCATATTATTACTGAGAGATCTTGCGTTTCACAGTTGTTCGGCGGGTGTTGATTCAGCGCTAGATAATTATCCTAATCAAGAATTATTAGTTGAGTTTACGAGAAAGTAAAGTAAAGTATCGGCAAGTCATAGAATAAGAGAACATATAAATTGATGTAAATTGTTGTAGACCTGAATACGCCGTACACTAATGATACGAACACACGTGCGTAGCGTATAAAAGAATAACTATCATTATTATTTTCTTTTGTTTCACTATTATTATTATTTTCGTTCTTTTATATTATTATTCAATATCATCAATATTTCTTTCTTTAATACTTTACTATTCAATATAATTTAATCTTTCAATAAAGTAAAATTTTTTGTTATTAAACTATAAATAAATTACTCTGGAAATTTATTTATAAACCATCTTTTACCCAGAGTGGCATCCCTTGTTTTTGTAATACTTTTCAGTGAACGAGAGTCACCGGAGAAAAGTAAGTGAAGAAGTTTATTTGTACGTGGTGCCTAGAAAACACCATGTCACAATGTATTTCATCACATACATATTTTCTTTTCAACTACCCAAACAAAATGTCTATGAAAATTGTAAAACATATGATTCTGTCAAATAAACAAAGAGCACTTTGTTGTTCAAAATGATTAGTTGAACGATGAACATATAAAACATTTGAACAATCTTCTCAAAAAATTTTCAGATTATGAACCTTCCGAAGCATGGCAATTTCATTTTCCAAACACAATACAACCTGTACCGAAAAATAAAGAGCACATGCAAATATTACATTCTAAAAAAGGGCATTGGGTATGTTGTTGTTATGACAAAGAAAATTTATTTATTTACGATTCATTAAATAAGACAAGTTTTTGGGAAGATTATGTTGAATTTCTAGGGCGATTATTTCCTCATCATCCATTTGATAAACGTCCAATACAATTTTCTACTGTACAACAGTACCTTAATGCGTTTACATTTAATGAAAATTTTCAAAACAAATGTTGTTGAACATTTTCCTCAAGACATGAAGTTCGACATTCTTCAAAACGTACATTCATTATTACCAATAACAACTTGTGAAGCGGAACTAATTCCACTGTGCAAATCACAAGGAAATAATTTTTTGGTGAATAATAATTACGATTATAAATTCGTGAAAGAATCATATGAATATTCAGTTAACATGCAAAATATACCTGATTCTGAAAAAAATTTATCAAATGGAATAATTAAGGTTTATAATAACCAAACTATTACAATGAATTCTGAGAAAAATAATACTAAACATAAATTGCCACTTTTCAAAAAATGTGTTCAACACGAGCAACACAATTATAAGCTCATGTTAGCAAAACCTAATAATAAGACAACTCCATCGTTAAGGAGGTTCGATACCGATTATCTTTCTAGGGGATTTTATAAAAATTCTATTGTATTTTGATAAAGTGACAACTCTTACCCGCAAAAAATTTACGTCAAAAACAAATTAATATCCCATTTACAGTAAATATTATATTTTATTTCATGTATAATATCCATTAGTAGAAAAATAATTTTCTTTATATTACTAATAATTTTTTTATTCCGAATTAATAAATAAATAATGTGTATAAAAACGTGACAACAATGTTCAAACGTGTTAATGACTTTTTTTGTTCTGCAATTGGTGGTGAGTCCCTCACTAGTCAACGACGCTTTGAGATAGGTTATAAATTATTAAAATATATTAAGACATGAACTTCGACGTGCAAAGCTTCAAGAATCAGCAAAAAGAATCATGAAGATCGAGTAGTCGATTTTTAGTGCCCCGTTTCAGAAAATTTGACTCATTATTCATTAGAAGAAAAACATCTACTATCCAAATTGAATTTTGATAACATGTGAAAACATATTTATCAAAATTCATATCCAAATTTGCGGCGACTCGTTAATTCAGTAAGATCTCTGCCAAATTCAAATGCAGATGCAACAAGAATTTTCTTATTCGCCAGATTTGAAAACTAAAAAACGCAACAAGCTGTCATCTACCAATATAAATGCCATTTGCATGCAGAAGTCAGCAATGAAATGGGACATGAGACCATTCTTGATATGGTTATTGAGAAGAACCATTTATCCCGCATGACGTTGGATATATTGTATGCAATTGAACCACAACAGAAATGTAAGCTGCCCCTTCAAGTAGGAGAAATAGATGAAACAGCGGATCCTTCCGACCATCATATATTATATGATGTTTTATATTAATGTTTCATAATAAAGTAGTAATGTACGGTATCACGGTATGACACATCAAGAAAAATGGATTAAAAAACGATATTCTATTAACAAAACCTAGATACAATACCTGATATAAGGTGAAAATACAACAGATCAATATCCGAGGTTGACAGAAATAACAATTATGGGAAAAACAAAAAAAAATATTGGTGGCTACAATAATGTAAAAAGCAAATAATAAAAAAAAAAATCAATAATCTCATCCTTTTCCTGGAATAATATAAAATGAATGAATTAATATAAAGAATAAATAATGAGAATAACTGTATCAACGAAATATAACATTTGTGATTAATGTATACAAAATTAAAACTCGTTAGAATAAATAAACATCAACCTAACCCTCAACCTAATCTTACATTTAATAATAAGTAAAAGTAAATAACTAATAAATGAATTGAGATAAAAAATAAATAAATAAAAATATATAGAATACAAAATAAAAAAAAAATTGAAAGAAAAAATGTAAAATATAAAAAAAATTAATAATATAAAATGATCGAAAATAAGTACAGCGCATAGAAAAGTTTATGACCTTCTTTCTCTAACAAAAACAAAATAACATAATTTTATAAATAACAAGATAAATCAAGAAAGTAAAAATTTAATATTAAAATTAGCAATTAAGGAAAATAAATAGATCTTACAATGCGAGTCCTAAAAATCATTTTGTAGATGTAAATATAATTAGACATATAAGCTATTTGTTTATTTTGAGCATTATTGTAAACACAAAAATGTAAAAATTTTTGTTGAATAAATAAACGTTTTAAAAAGAAATCGACATTTTTTATGCACTTTGTTAATTTATTTTTTTTAGCTTTGTTTAGATGAATATTCCTTTGCATTCTATTATTCGTATTTTTTTATTGTGTAGAAAAATTTGAATTGTAAAATAAAAACCTGTGTGTACATTCGCTGTTTGTTGCTATGTCTCTAATCTTTTTGTGTATTTCAGTTTTTATCATTACTATGTTTTATTTGTTTGTTGTACTGTGTTACTAAGTTATGGTTTTTTGCTAGTGATCTATTACTGTTTTAGTTTTATATAGTTGTTTCGTTGAAAATTTTCATGTTTAGGTATGGCATTTCGTGTTTTCATGTTATGAGTATGTTGTTAACTTTTATTTTTGCTATGTTTCTTGACAATCTATTATTATCTAGCATGTTAATATAAAAGTTGTTTGCATATTTATTGATGAGCTCCTTTATAGTTTCTATGTCGGCTTGTGTAGGTAGATCATCTAATTGTGAATTATGCGTTAGTAGCGAGGATATATGTTCTTTGGAGAGCATACGCTTTTCTGAAGGTATGTTTTGTTTGCTGCTTGTAGTTGAGTTTGGTGTCTATTATTACTTCTAAATATTTGGTTATCATCGTTGGTTCTATGTTGTGCCCATTTATTTTAATTGGTTGAACTAAGTGTCCTTCCTTGGTTTTTCTCTTGAATATGATAACTTCAGTTTTCACTTCATTCAATTTAACTTTTCACTTGTTGTAATATAGTTGCAGCATGCTTAAGTGTATTTGGATTTATTTTGCCGCCACTATTGCATTATGGGAGTTAGCATATATAACTGTGCCATCCGCGAATAATGCTAGATTAGTTTTTTGGAGCTTTGTATATCAAGTTTGTTGGTGAATTCCAGTATGGTTTAGAATTTTTCAGTGTTCATGGTACATTTATTCAGATTTTATTTCATATTCACGACTAGGTTCAGCATTTTCTGCAGGTCGCCTACTTCGTTTATTTCTTTGATTATTTTTGTAATTGTTAGAAAATTATTGATCACTGGTTCAGCTCCTTTCTTTGTATTGGTTTCTGTTGTTGATGTTGCTGTGTGTCTGTATTCCGCTGCATCTTCTTTTTATCTCATTTTTTGCCAACAGTTGGTATTTGTCATTGTTTTTATTGGTTTACTGAGTGGTGGAAAGTTTTTAATATTTCCAATTCCAATTGGTGTTTCTTTGATGTTGGTTGGTCTGGTTTTTTTGTTTATATTTTGTAAATTTAATTCGTGTGTCTCTTGTTTTTGTTGTGTGATTTCCAACAGCTCGTTTCGGCAAAGTAATTTGATGTGGTATAAACCAATGTCTGCATTTATGCATATATTATTATTTATGCATAATATGCATATATATTTATACATATTGCATCTATAGCATTGCATTATGTTTTTTTAGAAGTATATATTTCTCATTGTACTTTCGTGTATTATTTGTTTGAACAAATAATACATACTTGATTTTTTGTTGCATTTCTCTCATGTTTAAATACATTGATACCGTTGCCATGTACATAGGTCTTGTTGTCCTCTCATCTTGTTCACCTTTTCTGCATTAAGTCCCATTTCATACTATTCAATTTTGATTTCTTCTGTGTTAACTTGTTCATGTAGTTGTTTTATAACCAGTACTTTCGTTTTGTTTTGGTTTTCTGTATATGTGTGAAATTTGATTTCTGCCTCTTTTCAGTGTTTTTTCGGTGTGTATGTATGTGCGTATGTATGTATGTGTGTAGTTCTTTGCTGTTGTGGTGTAGACTTCTGTTCGTCTATCGTGATATTTATTATTATATTGTTTATATTACTTTATTCATTATTGTTTCAATTGTAGAACGTGAACTAGCTTATTTTAACTTTTAAAATCGTTTATTTATTCAATCTGATTATTATAATTTTTTTTATAATGCATAAATAAACAAATATACTTACACTAAATATAAATATACTGACTGGATATGCTTATTCAATGGTCATAAAAAGGCCTTTTTAGGCGAGCGTCACAAAACATGACGTTTTACGATTTCGATAGAGTCCGTAAAATGACACTTTTTTGGCCGCATTCACTCTTTACGGCTGCATTCATTTCATTTACCCATAAAACAATTTTTTAGGCTAGTGTCTCATTCAGTAAGTAATTATGTTTTTACAAATTCATTTATGAAAATTGACGTTTGGTTGGATTGTCACTATCACGATCACTCAATTTGCTTTTTTCATTTCATACTTGATCGTTTCTATTTCCGTTTCATTTTGAATGCAATACTGACAGAACCAAACAAATATTGTTTCAAACAAAGTTTGTTGATAAACTTTGTAGCAATACAACTTTTTTTTGTTTTATGGATAAATAGAATTTTTTAGACTACTGTATTAATTAGTAGTTAATATTTTTTACAAATTTCTTTTGAAAACGTCTTGTTTTGAGATGCTCACTTAAAAAATTAGGTGTGCATCGAGGCCTCGTGATCTTTTTTAGCCTCACCTGAAATTTGCCAAGCCTCGGCTGTGTCTCGGTGACAAATTTCTAATTCGGCGAGAAAAGAACATAATGGCCTTGGCACGCAAATAACTATTTTAGGCGTTCATTACGAGATCTCTTACTTTCTATCTCAAATGCTAATTTTATTATTATATCCATTTCTTTGGTTGTTAACCCCTATTTTTTATATTTTCAAGTTACTTTGTTTCAAGTTGTTTTGTTATCTGTTGCTAACAGAGAAATGGTAAAAAACTTCATCATAATTTATTACTTTATTTTTTTCTTATTTAAAAATTTTTTATTTATTTTGTATTCTATTTATTTATTTGAAAAAAATTTTTTTTTCATTTTATTATTTTATTATCAGTCATTCAGTCTGTAGGACTAAGTGCAGATTAGATCAGAGCTGTTTTTTATTATTATTTTGACTATTATGTACATTATTTACAGTTATTCTAAGTTTTTACCTGAAAATTTCCCCTCAATTTATAGTATTTATAAATGTTTTTATTCTTTGTTTTTAGGGCTTTTGAGTCACAGGATTTTTTTTTTAAATTCTAACGAGAAAAGTTATAATTTATGTATTTTTTCCCTTTTCTTATCTATATTCTTTTTAAATTTGTTTCTCACTTCCCTTCTCATTATTATTGGAGCCACCAGTATTATTTGTTTGCTGTTTCTGTGTTTGTCTTGACTGTCTATCTTTCCTAGAGACATTATATTTATATCGTGTGTATGTGTTATAGAGTCTTAGTTTTTTTCATGTTTAATTGCTTTTTGATTCGAACCTCTATTTATGTAATATATTACTGGGACGTTATGTTTGTCTTTTATGTAGTTGAGTCAATGGGAGTATGAAAATGTCTCTGGTGGAATGTTCTCTGTTTTCAGTGTTTTTTCATATAAGCTTCGTTTGGTGTTATCAATTCGTCAATTATTTGTGGTGATGTTTGAGGCGTCAGCCCAATGGTTTCATATAAGTTTTAACATGAAATAGTCGATTCTGGGAGTATTCAAATTCGGATAAATAAAAATATTAGCTGAATTGTGGACTGAAAATAAGAATAATCCTAAGTTTCAGGCACATGGTTTACTACGAAAATTTCGAGGCAGAATTTTTCATGTCTATTTTATATTGTATAGAACTGTGCAATTTTAATGAGGTCATTGCAGGCTATGATTCTAATCACTAACGTTCTTTTCTTATCAAATATTCTTTGTTTTGGTTCCTTGCACCAATTTCCTTCAGGAGTTCTTAAGAATTTTTCAACTGCAATCTATATTGTATTGTGATATTTAAGTAATAGCATATTTTCCTATAATAATTTATTGCGGGACCCAAGCGTTGATTGAAAATTTTTTCTCCAATCAAAGATGAAAAGACACTTTCAAACACAATTCAGTTTGTATTCTGTTATTTGAGTTACAACTTTGAAACAAAAATGAAGCCAACCTTAATTCAAATTGAAAAAGGGAAACCTTTATTGGAATTGGACGATTTAAAATTCGCCAAAAAAAAAGTATTAAAGAGAACTGGTGAAGTGTTAGGACATGTGTGAAAAAAACTGCACTGCTAAAGTATCTACTACAAAAAGTCAAGACAATTTAATATCACGACGAGATGAAGCTCACAGTCACGGAATTGATTCAAAACATTGAATTGTCAAATCATAAGTGCAGCGGTGAAATGTAAAGCGTCATAAATATTTATGAGAAACCCACTAGAATTATTCATCGTGCGATGAGTAGAAATTCCGCCGTGATAACACCCAAACCACCTAATCCCGCCTCAACTGAACCTCATTCTTATTCATAGATATTTGCCCACATTAATTGATACCACTTTGGCTCTAACCTCACTCACGTCTTCAGCAAGTGACACCATTTCTAACAATTTTAATCATTTTTCGAATGAGGGAATACCTCTTTAAACAAAACTATCAGCACCACTAATATATATAATTGCTTACTTTATCACATTGAACGAAAATTTGTACATGACTGTTGAATTTATATTCAATTGATGATATTATAAGACAAATACTATTAATGGTTTTATTTTATTAATTTATCTTATTAATTCATATATAAATCGTATTGTACCCTAGAACAAATGTTCGACTTCTCAAAAAGTCAATATTGATTCCCATAGCGAAAGCTGACAATAATCCAAGAGCGATAAAAATAAATTTAATGCTCGATAAGTCACAGGAGCAATTAATAAAATATAAAACGGCTGAAGAGCGCAATAGATTACATCCAAATATCCAATTGCCAATCACTGGTTTGGATAAATTGATTTTAAAAAATTTTAAATTAAGCAATGAATATA
>JAQQBR010001831.1:258585-268867 GCA_030347285.1 Microctonus hyperodae
GAGTTTTATATAGTGTATCCATGGCAATAATACTTTCCCTCTCAGAGACAGTGAAAGGAAAAGTAAAATTAATAATGAAAAAAAAGTTGAACTTCTCTGCAGTCTCATCAGTATAATTATGGCCTCATTATTGTACGTTTGAAAAATAAACATTTCTATCTAATAACCTCCTGCATGAAAATTTATGCTATGTGATATGATATATAGAAATTATTATCAATCGACGAACAGTATCAGAAAAACCACATTCCAATCTATATATTAGCCTTATTCAAAAGAATAAAACAGTTACAAGTACACATTATTATAACTTTATTTAATTTATTGTGAAAAAAAGTACCTACTATCTCCTGGAAGTATTAACAACCGCGACAATAAAAATTTTGAGAAAGAGACATATTATGAAAATATAAAGTGTTTAATATTCAGAAAAGTATGAGTATTCGATCCTACTGATTTTTATTCTTTTTCAGACTATACGTAATGAGAATTGAATACATTTATACATTTCATTTTTAAAGATACCAAGTAAAAAATATAAAAAAGTCGAGAATTAAATAAAGAAATTACTTATATATATTATCAGAGTAAAATAATGAAAAAAAAAACATTTTGAGCAATCAAGAATAATCAGTTTAAAAAACAGAATCAATCTATTTTATATGCACACATTTCCGCACCACCTATGAGGTAGTGTGCTTGGCGCATTTTTTTTAACGTGGTCTCCCCAGTAGGTATACTCCACGATCCTTTTCAATCAATTATAATTTGGCTTTTTTTCTTGCCTCTCTTGTCATCTCAATCAACTTTTTGTTCATTTGCTGGCTTGTTGATTTTGCCAGCATATGACTACGCATTATCAAATAAAATTTAATAAATCGTTGGCTAAGGGTTTTCCAATGCTCAGAGCATCCCACCATATGACAGGATACGAAATGATCTTCTAGAGCGTAGCATATTTTGAAAAATGTGTCTACCTGCAGTTGATCTTTCGTTATCACTCTCATAACGTGGTTTTCTAAAACACTTAGCAACGAAACTAATGATTTTGATGAATATTTTAGTCCTCCTCTATCCATCAAATCAATCATTAAATATTCCTTTATAATTTCCGATTCGTCAGTGATGGCATTTTTGAGGCATGCAGCGCATTTTATCCACATTACACATTTTTTGGCCAAGTACCCAGCCATGTAACCGATTATACTCGGGTGGACTACGCTTTCCAGGTTGTCATCATTGGTTGGGATTGTTTCTGAGTTGTTAGTATCATTTTCTCTGGTTAATGATTCTAACAACTCGTTCCACATCTAAGTGAGTTCCTGCCTCGTGTCTTTGTGGAGCTGTTCTTCATTTTTTGTCTCATTCATGAGAGCATCCAAGATTTCGCCTCCACAAATGTTACTGCCTTTCGGCGGTTTCAACAACGAGTAAGTACTCATCAGATGAAACATTTTTCCAAACATGATAGAATCCGGGTGGTCATTTGATCCACATACTTGTCTTGCCATGCTGAAAAAACGCTAAAATTATTTACTAGTAAAAATTCATCACACTTTTGTCGAGCTTACTTCCAAAACATCCTGATTTAACCGATTTGGCATCAGATACTCGTAGCTGTGGACATTTGTAAGATACTCTAACAGCTCCAATGTAGCTCGTAAAGATATTTTCAATCCATAGCACGTAGAATCCGTAATAAAGTGATATTCTTTCTCTTTTGCAATGGTTTCCAATTCCTCCAGATACTTCAAGAAATTTATTATTCTCTGAAAACATTAAGAAACAATTATGTTTTGATATCTAATCATATGTTTAAATTATGATATAGGCTTGAAATAAATATAAAATGCATTAAATACTCACTTCATGCTCTTCCGAGTTCAATTTCAGAGCCCTTTGTCCTGAACGTAGCATCATAACATCGATAATTCCATGAATGCGATTTATGAATGCCACGGAGGACAGACAATCTTCGAGTTCAGGATGAGCCTTTCTTGTATCATCCTGTCTCATGTACAACTGCATGGCTGCAGAGACCCTTTTTGAAAAGTACTGAAAAAGAAATTGTATTGTATTATTCTCCATCACCATAACAAAATATATTGTTTAAAATAGAAATTATTAAATATGTATCAGATATTTTACCTCGAAAGCTAATGGCACGTTCATTTTTTGAAAATATTTTGGATCAAGAGTATCTGATGTCAATTTATAAGCCACTTTAAGATTAAGAGGTTGGTTACTTTCTATCTCTAAAATGGCTCTCCAATGTTTTTTTTTTATAATGCCATCGGGTGTCTGTAAATGTAGGAATTCCCAAATTACGATAACATTTTATTACATATATTAATTAAATATGCACTTGTAGTAAAAATTCAAGGATATTAATCAACATGTTATATTTTTGGGTGATTTTCAGCAGACTGTAACTCAGGAGAAAATGATTACATAGGAAAATCGTGAAAAAGTTAATTGTAGCTTGAAAAATATCGCATATTCATTAATATCCTTAAATTCTTGCTATAAGTGTATATTATATACAATTATTACTTACCCATATTTCTTCATTTTTCGCTATTGCGTTTCTAAAACTTTTAATCAGATGGGGGAAATCTGAAAAAAACCAAAGTCTACGCGATTCATCACATGGATGCTGTGTGGAAATGTTATGTTCACTTATTCCGAAGCGATTCCACATACTTCGGTTCCATGATGCTCCGTCTGTTACCACTGCGTCACAATGAAATCCAAAATTTTCCAGTAAAATCAGGCATTCCAGAATGAGGCATTCCAAGGATTTGCTATCGGCGCAACCTTTTGTGAGGAAACATGCCAATGTTTGCACCCATTTCCCCCGGAATGGCTGATACATTATGACCAAGGCATGATCCCCAAGTTGGTCCCTATGCCGCTCAGAAGTATGATCTCCAAGATCTACAAATCCTTGGAACACTCCATTAGCAGGGTCAAATTTTATATTCTGTGACAACTTCATCTCATCCAACAAAATACTTCCTGAAAAAATATATTAATAATTAGTTAATTATGTTATGTTTTTAAAATACATTTATATTTTAACTAGTTTTATTTTTATGTGTATACCTCGTTTATCTACTGGGCTCATTTCCGATGCCTTTTTCTTCATGATTTTGAATATTCTGTCGTGGAACCCGTACGCACTACCCATGTTTTTAATGTATCGCATTAATGTTTGTGGGCAGGGAATAGGCAGAATATTCTTATCTCTGATATGACGGTATAACTTAGGTCCTTTTATCCTCATAAGAATGCATTCGTAAACCCACTGACATGTGTAACGAATGCCGTTCTTTGAGGTTTTTGCGGCAAGAATTATTGCTCTCACACCCTCTTGTTGTGTGGAGCTCAAAGATGAAATATTCGCCTCAATTGCTTTTTCCGATGTAATTTTACATCGATTTTGCAATGTTACTATTTTATCTTTCAAAGTTGTGACCTGAATAAAAATAAAAATAATCACGATTATATTTAATGTACATTCGTGTAATTACACACATTCAGTTGAAATCAACATGCTTTGTTTCTCAATGTCTTATTTTTCAGCCGTAGTTTTTTAGATATTTTATTAATTGCTTTCAGCCGTTGAACAATTTTCTCTCGTGCTGATTGTTTTTCCACCAGTCGCTTCCTCAATAGTTTGCAATTATTACATCTTATGTGATTGAACCTATTGCATATAGTAGGTTCAACTACAATAAGACAGTTATCCGATCGCCTAATGAAAAAACAATATATTTATAAGTCATAGCATAAGCAATATTATTGACAACAACAAGTGATTGTAATGTACGTATGTTATACTCACTTATTTCCGATTTCTGCTCGACGACATAATAACAAACTATGAACTATTTGTATATTGCGGCACACGTCATTTACAGATTTTTTTTTTACAGATTTAAATTTATTAATTAATAATCAGAATACGATACATATGTGGTAGACACTGGTTTCTTATGAGGTAAAATGTCTTTTATTTCTTTTTTTTTTGTTTATTTAATTACTTGTTTAGAGTTTGAATATGATCAGAAATCTGATTTCCTGCTTTGCACTCTCACTTATTCGTTATTTAAAATGAAAAGAGCTCACGCTGCGACACTGACCGAAGTCACAAATTAATCGAACTTGCACCTTTAAATATTGCTTTGATTGATATCACTGGATAACACTGACACTGAACTTGAATTCACAAGATTTATCGGAACTGACTGACTCATTTTTAAACATAGGTTTCTGATAGGTAGTTTTTTTGTTAACAATTTAGCGGTTGGTGAGAACTGATGACGGATTAATTTCTATTGGTGAATCGAATCTAAGTAGGGATATTAAAGAATATGCTGATGTTCGTTAACAATATTTCTGAGAAAACGGCGAAGAATCGAATTAATAAAAAGATTTATATTTCGCGAATTATATGAAATAAGCATTTTTTATTCAATTGTAAGTTGATATGAAAAAAGGAAGTTCTCACGCTGAGTTTGTTTCTCATATTCAACCAAGAAGTTATTTTTTAGATGCTTAGTTTACTCTTACGTTGAATAGTATTTAATTTCATATTAAATATAAAGAAAATATATTGATTATTAAATTAATGACATATTTCGATACGCGAGATAATTTCCTAAAAAGAAAAAAAAAAAGGTCGCTCGCGACCTAACAGTATCAAGCATGTATGAGGGCGCCACAGTACACGGATAACTCACGATGAGAATTTTTAAATTTCTTTTCCCGGGACATGGTCATGTGTCCGCTTGGCTCCACCCTTATCCCCTCTCACTATGATTTAAAGCGGGGACACTGCCATCAGTGCCACGAGTAGCGGATTTCCAAACTGCGTCATTACGGCCATAACACCATGTATTTTTGGTGGCTTAAGGCATATTAGTGTCGGCTCCTGTCTCTATTCTCCATGGGTAGTACTAATCCGACTGCATAAGTCAATACAAAATATTTAAAAAAATTTGAAAGTATTCAAGGTAGTACTAACCCAAATGCAAACATTCGAGAATTGGATGAATTTTTGTAGATAACTAGAAAAAGTATCAAAAAATGCATACGCAAAATTAGAAACCGTTTCACCGTACCGTTACTGAGATATAAATTATTAAAAATTGCAAATTTTGCATAAGAGCTATGCTTTATACACTACGGAATGGACATTTATTGGACATTTAGTGACCAAAATGTATGAAGGAATTACGACATATTTTTGAAATTCAACACAGAAGTAATTGAATATATTAAGAATAACATACATTAAACTGGAAACTTTTTACCGTACAGTAAAAAAGTTAATGAAATTATAAAATTATTGTTTTATGGATTCAAGAATGCAATAGTAAGCGTGGTAACATTGCTTCACAACTGAGTGGTCATACGAAAGGGGGGGGGGGGATGAGAGTCGTGAGACATTGACAGAGCGCGAATTTCAAAATGATCCAAAAGAGAAATGTTTCTGCATTTCAGTTTTTGAAAAAATTTAAATGAATTTTCAGTAAAGTTAGATCAACAATGGAATATATGAGCAATAAATAATACGATTTTTATGATAATTTTATTTATTTAAATTATTACTCCCCATATAATATATGCAAACAAAAATCAATATATTTTTTACTTGTAACTTAATATTTTAAAATGTGAAAAATAATTTATCAAACGCCCTGAACATATATTTTTATAACAATCTCAAACAAAATAACACTTTTATAAGAATCTGAAATGCTCAACTATATTTTTTAAAATTGTCTTATTATTTGTCACGCGAGGTTGTTTATCAACTTTTTGTAATAAAAATGACATCAATGTATCTTCGCCACTTTCGTAAATTTGTTTCAATTGGTCATATGTTATTTCCAACTTCGCGAGTTTCTTTATCATATAATTTGATATATCTTTCATAGGTGAAAGGTTTCTTTCTTTGGATGCAACTTTACATTTTTTAGAAAAATCTTGCAACGATTCAACCATAGTAATAGCTTTATCACATATGTCATCAACAATTAAATATTTATTTATTAAGTTTTGCAGAACAATGACATCCTACGTAGCTTCATGGAAATTCTCTTTGCATACATTTATTTCAAGTAAATCTTCAGCCAATCTGGACAAGGTGAACATTCCTTTGATTTGACGCTGAGGAAACTTTCGCTTCAATAATTTAAGCGAATCTGCGAATCTATAAATGATTTTATGATATTCATTTTCCAAAGAATACTTGATAACTTCTCTTAATAGGAATGAGGTATCGAATGTCGAATTATGAGCTACTAATATGCACGTTCCACCAATCCGGCTTAGAAATGAATAGAACGATTGAAGAGCCTCAATGATACTTAGAGTTAATAATTTTTTTCCATGAAGATAGAGTTCACCATCGATATTTGTCAGACCATTTACTTCCGAAGCAGATTCTTCAATGTGTTGGGTAGGTCGAACATAGACTGAGAATATGTCTTTATCTGCTATAGCAGCTATCTGTAAGATGTCGGAATGTTTGCTACGACCTGAGGTTTCCAGGTCGAAAACTACCATTGTAACTTTATCTTTTTCAATAATTTTTTGACTAGTCATAGTCGAATCCTATATTAGATTGGTAAGTCAGTCCTTCACTTTTTTCGCTAGTTTTACGTAAATTTTCTCTTCTCAAAGTCAAGTGTATTTTTTTTTTTCAATGGTTAATGCTTTCTTATATTTAATTTGTTTTCTTCGGTCGAGAACTTGAGTAAATTTTATTAAAATACTGCTGACATCTAAATTAAGAGATTTTTTCACATTTGTAAGATAGCTGTCGCCTTCATTTTTAACCAAAACGGCACATGCAACCCGTGTATCACCTGATGAACTCATGCTATAGTTTTTATTTTTTGGAAACTTTCTACTAACTGTATGATGGAAAGCTTCATTAGCTTGACTAGACGCAGATATACAAAATTTAAAAGCATTATCAGCGTATGAATCAAAGATCAACTGTAAATTATCATAAAGTTTTTCATCGTTGATAATAAATTGTTGTTTATATGAATCAGAATTACTATTGCTCGCTTTTTTACACCATCTACCACAATTCTCATGCTTGTCAAATAAATGATGTGGAATACAGCGTGAATTTTTTGCTAATCCTACACTGTCCCCTTCATTTTGGGCAATGGCATAACTGAAGCATTTCTTCAAATATGAAATCAAACCTTTTTTTTACACATCATTTTGTATTTTGATTGCAAACCGTATAACTTTTTAGACAAATTTTTTTTTACATGATTCATGTCTGCTAATTTATATATTTTGTTGACATGGTTTGATTTATTAACAGCAGACATCAAGGAACTGTCTTCATCGCCTACGGCAATCTTTACATTTAGATCACATTCTTTTAAAATTATGCTACGAGTTAATAACTCTGCACCAGCATCAGCCTCCATCGCTTTCGCACTACCTATAAAATTTTTTCTACAGTCATGGTCATTTGTTAGTCGGCCAAAATCACATGAGCGGCATTTTCTGTTGCGTGTTCGGTAATCTAGAATTTTTTTAGATAAAAAACCTATTATGGCACCATAGCCGTTGAGGCTATCATAACTCCTTCCATTACCCCTCTTCGACCAACTCATATCATATGACACAATAATATTTACTATGGTGCCCAAAGTTTTGTCGAAGTTGGAATTGATTGGTATCCCATCCTGAGATAAAACGCCGGCAAATTCTTCTGTTATTTCTACGGGCCTGAAAATAAGGTATAGAAATTTTCATTATTAATAGAAACAATATAATGAAATTCACCGAAACGTGTCTTTATTCACCAAACATTTGCGGTCGCCGCGGTCGTGGCGATACGTCATAGATGACGTCATTCATTTCGCCACCAAACGCTCAAAACGACCCATCTGAAAACGTGGGTCGTGGTGGACGTTCAGACAATTTTGGTGCGGTTTTCGAAATTGTTGAGTTAAGTGATCGAAAAACATGTGACAAACGTACGAAAGATTGAAAGATGGCGACAACAAAACTAGTTTTGTATAATTCAGAAGAAAATATTGCCGTGGAAATTTATGTTTCTGAAGCTGATGCTGAACGTGCAAAGACAGGTAAATATAATTATGTTAAATACATTTAATAAAATTAATACATTTATACTTTTTTCTCCGTTTATTAATAATATAACCTAACTTAACAAATAAACTATGTTCATTTTGATTGAGAACATTTTCTTTTTTTGTTTGTAGACATGTTTTTTGCTACCCAACTTCTAAGATCGGCTACGGAACAAAATCAAGAGCAAGAATCGCAAGCTTCAACATCTACAACTCATGTTGAACATGATGAAAATACTTCTATTATTCTCATTGATGAAGAATCTTTTGAAGAAGCGACAACTGAAACCCAAGAATTTGAAGGCAATGCTGAAGGTATATTAAAAATATCAATTTTATAACTATTCTGTTTCTTATATTTATTATGTGAGGATGTTAATTATACATGCGCTATTCTTTATACAGGTAGAGTTTCTTTATACAGGTGGACTCCGCCCTGTGTATTGTTGCTATTAGAGACATATAGGTCTATGGAAGGAATCCTCAATAAAGGCAAAATATCCCAAAAAAAATTTTGGTCAAAAATAAGCGAAGAATTAAAAACAAAAGGATATGACGTGACTGGACCACAATGTCATTCAAAGTTACGAAGTCTCAAAAAAACTTATAAATCCACGAAGGATTACAACCAAAAATCAGGAAATAATAGAAAAACTTGGCAGTTTTATGAAGTTAGTAAAAATAATTTCCTGCTTAATTTTTAGATATAGTAAAATTTTCAATATTTATAAACAAATAATTTTTTAATTAACATATCATATTTTTTATAATAATACTAATTTATTATATACTTTTGCTAGATAATGGATGAAATGTTCAGATAAAAAGCATGGTGCGATCCAGTTGCTGTTGCGTCTTCTACTGGTCTTTCGACAATAAAATTAGAAACTACTGTCAGTGCAGTAGACTGGGATTCTGGATGTTCTACAAGTAAGTTGATTACGTCAGATTATTTTACTAGTATCTGAATTAATGTATCAAATTTTATTCCAGTACTAGTATCTAAATTAATGAATCGAATTTTATTCCAGAATCTAGAAAGACGTCGATTGCAACATTGTTCCAAAAAAGACTTGAGCAAAAAAAGGATCATGAAGAAAGTAAAAAAAAAGAGACACAATGAAACGATAGAGATTATTAAAGAAGTTCTTCAAGCATTAAAAAAGCCAGCAGATAAATAAATGGATATCCTAAATTTATTTATTAACTGTGATTTAAAAATAATTCTATTTTATCATATGAAAAGACAAAGTTTATTCACTAACTGTGATTTAAAAATAATTCTATTTTATAATATGAATAGACAAAGTTTGTTCACTAACTGTAATTTAAAAATAATTACATTTTGTAATATGAAAATCTTCAATTTCGTTATATAAGTATTATTTGCCAAAATAATAATTTTTAAATATTGAAAATTGTTTGTCAACCTATTGTTTATGTATATAAAATAAAAAATTATTCATACTTTCAATAGCCGAGTCAAAAAAAAAGTTTATTTTTATGTCTGTTTTTTTGAGCCTTAGGGTGGTGTAACCCCTTAAATGTCCATTATCTCGATAAAGAGTTAGCAGATGCTGATGTATTTCATATGCAGCGTCGCCTAGAATATAACTGTTTTCGGGAAATTTGTCATCATCTTTTATGTAATCAGCTACTTCTGATAAACGAAAAACTCTTTGATCATGAACAGATTCGGGGTGTCCAACATAACAATGAGTTATTAGAGTTTTGTGATCACATACGAGCTGCAAAAAAATTGTAACTAAATGTACATAAAATTTTATCACCAAAGTAAGTAGTATGCAAAAATAACTATTGTTACATACCTGTAACAGAATAGAATGAAATCCTTTCCGATTAATATAATCAATAGGATTTTCACTTGGAGCATTTATTTGAATATGAGTCCCATCAATAGCTCCTATTGTGTTAGGAAAGTTAGCTGCTCTTTCAAATCCACGCATCACTTCAATTGCACGATCTTCAGTAGGCCATTGTATATATCTAGAGGCTCTTTTAAATTAAGCGTGACAAACTCAACGTACAGCCTTTACGGCAGTAGCTCGTCCTACATTGAATCTGTCACAAACTGATCTATAACAAAAAAAAAAGGAAGAATTTTCAATTTATTACGTATACATCAC
>JAQQBR010001831.1:332256-345857 GCA_030347285.1 Microctonus hyperodae
AAAATATTTTTCATAACTCTTTTTTCTTGAAGAACCTTACGGGCATTCAAGCGAGCAATTAATGTTCAGATGTTTTCAGCACGATTCACCAAGATCAGCACGATGATCTTGGATAAAATTTCAATATCAGAAACGTTCAACATTCGAGTATATTCTATTCTGCTACACTCGGCAGACATAATTTGTGTAATTTTTGGTCTGATTCCAGCATCTCCTTTATTTTATGTAAAATATCAGCAGGCTAATAAACGTCAAAAACTCCAGTTTTTAGATAACTCATAATAGCCCATGCACTATATACTTCACTATAATTACCATAAATCGATTTCTTGTTGCAGCTATTGTACTTTTCTTTTATTTTATCGAAGTTTTCTACATTATCCCGCCATTTCTAACAAATATTTTACTTCAGTTAAAACTGTGATGTACAACATTGTTCGTACGATTCATTATGAAGCTATTAAATTGGCAGCCATTTGTTACAAATCTTTCAACGAATTTATGCCCTTTCAATAAATCTTTAGTAATATATTGGTAAAGATTTATCATATTCTCTTTATCGATATATGCCTAAACATGTATCCTTATACTGGGGATATGACACTATCTTCGTTTGTATTTCTGGCGGGAACTTTTTATGTCGTGGTACGTGTAATTGCCGTTTAGCTGGCCGTCGCTGTTAAATCCGAGGAATACGCGAACTGTTGAGAGAGGAGAGTAGGAGACATACAGTCGGCTCTCCCTTTAGTACAGAGTAGAAATGTCACAAAGCGATATTTCGCATAATAAATTTTTCTTTGATTTTGGCATTATACACAGTGAGTTTATGACGGTTTTGCAGTATACTAGTATAGTAGTATTCACTATTTAGTTTCATGAATTTCAATTAAAAAAAACCATGTACGAAATTATGCAATGAATATTATTTTCATTGAAATTCAAATGTATTTCGTAATGAATAAAAAATTTTTTCTTTAAATAATATTGTCAAATTACAACAGCAATGAACGACAATAATGAACAATCATTAGGTCAACATTTGACGTAAGTTATAAATAAACTTTATATTCGCTAATCTCAATAATAATTAAATTACGTACTGGTAGTTGTTTTAACAATTACACATCTAGAATGATTATATGATAAACTATTTTGACTAATTTATAATACCTTGATATTATTTCAAAACAGGGTAAAGGAACTTTTATCTACCAAAGGAATATGTTCCCGACTTATTGATGAACATAACCAAGTAACGAGAGTTTTACCAAAAACCGGTGAAAAACTATTCGAACCAAATGGATCTTGGCTTCAAAATAAACAAATTGATACTTGTCTAGACACGAGGAAAGATCTTATTAAAGTTGAAAGAGTTAATAGACTGTCAGCATTGGCAGTAGCTGAATGGTTACCGCATCAGAATAAAGCAAAAGTAACTAAGAGATCTGGCGTTGATTGGAATAATTATGGCAACGATATTCGTGGTACACTTTATTTGATTCCTGAAGAAGCTTTATTATTATTAGAACTGGTTTGTATTATTTTTAAAGTATAAAAAGTTACTCATAGTGAATTAAATCATTCACTGACATTGATTTGGTTATTTTTTTTGTTTTAGAATTGCATTGAATTATTGTACAATGGTTTACCATTATCTATTCAGCATGCTTACGAATTACTGCTCGATTCATCGAATTCTGATTGTACATTAAGCGAATATAGAGTGTTCAGTCAATTGGCTAGATTAGGATATCGTTTGAAACGATATCAATATGAAAAATCAATAAATGGTAGAACAGATGAAGTCATGCAACAGAAGAAAAAAGTTATCATTGATCCGGATAATGGAGGATGGATGAGTAAAATTTGTGATGAATCACCGACCACTGCCAGTTGTGTTTCGGATGAAGATAAGCCCGAAAAAGTTCAAAAAGAAGTCGAAGAAGTTATTAATAATATTGTTGATTCATTAGAGACACAGGAGAATGATATGGAAATTATTGAGAATTACAATGAGAACAAAAATTCGAATTCAAGAATAAAACCACGAGTGGAAATAATTTCTGAGGAAACTGTATTGGATCCAGTAAAATTAGTTGTAAGTCCAGCTATCGATTTAAGTGGTACATTGGATAATAAAATGGTTAAATGGAGTGGCGCACGAATTCAACGTAATGTTAAACTATTACCAAAACGTTTGGACAAGAAAGTTTCATCTTTATTGTCTGGAGACACATCAAAAGTTACAGCAACATCACAATCTTCTGTTAATTCTAATAATGGAACATCAACCGTTGAAAAACGAAAATCAGAATCAATCTCATCGCTTTCATCTAAAAAATCAAAACAAGAAATCATTGAATTGTCTGACGATGATATTGAAGAAATTCCACGAGTAATGACGAGAATGGAGATGTTAAATTACATTCCTAATATTGCTTCTAAAAATTGTATCACACAAATTATATCACGAGGATACATTCCACATGGTATAAAACCGCATAAAAGCATTTATAAATACGATCTTGCCGGAATATCACGTATCAGAGAATGCAATAGAAATATTCATGTACCGACAAATGCGTCTACATCTGGAGATAATAATTCTCTAGTACCTTATCAAAGTTTCTCTCGCTCACAAAATTCATCATTTATACAAAATAATATGTCACAATATGATCATCAACGTGGACGTAATTTAAGATGTGGTCGTGGTAGAAGTCTTCATAATTTTTCTGGCATTTTTGACAATCATCAGAGACATCATCGAGGATCAGTATTAAATAATTATTTTCAAAATCATATAATGGGTTATCAAAATCACTTTGTCTCAAATTCTTGGTCTTCATTTCAAATGAATGTTTTCCGAAATATCGCAATGGTCGGATTTGCAATGCGCTCTTCTGTAATGCAGAATAATATGAATTTTCATCAAATGATGTACACTGCACAACATAATTATCAAGGACAAGAGTTTAGACGACACGATTCATCATCTGGATATTCACAAAGATTTTCATCAAATAAAAGAGCAAATGAATGCGAAAAATCGGGTAATAAATCAATGAAAATGAATGATGATACACATTATCAAGCGTCATTCGTGAAAATGCCCGCAGAATCATGGTCAGAATTGAAAAGAAAATGGAAAGAATCAAAAACAATTACAATCGAAGATGAAGATGATAAAATGGATTGCAGTGAAGTGGAAGTCGTGCAACGTAATATTTCACCATTAGTAAATGCAAAAAATGTAGGAAATATTTCTGAAATTTTTGAAAGGTTAAGAATAATCAAGCCCGCACAACCAAAGACTGTCCGACGTAAAAAAAGAGAATATAAAATTTCTTACAAAGTTTATTCTAATATACAACGTTATAAAAAGTCTGATCCTGGAACTCCAATGTTTCATTTAGTAGTAACAAGGTAATAAATTAAAAATCATTATCATTCCAAACATTCAATTAATATCCGCCAACTTGATTAAATAATTTTCTTTGTCTTTCAGGCGAATGAAAAATTTCTTACAACCGGTAGATTTAAATAGGTTACAACAAGATGGTGATTGTGTGACAATTATGTTTGCATACGTTGCTGATACATCAATATCATTTATGCAAGCTGGTCTCGTATCTTTACCTAATGTCAATAAATAAATATTGAAAATTTAGTTACTGAATTTTGTTTTTATTGTATATTTCGCTATAAATTATTTCGAAATTATATACATATGTGTGCAATAATAATTCAGAAAAATTATTTAAATCTTTTTATACACTAGAAATCGCCTGACCTAATAATATAAATTAATAATTGAAAAGACAATTTATATTCTGCATGCGTTTGTGTGTATACGTGGAATGTGTGTATATATGTACATATATGATGGCAGCACCGTCGTTAGGCCATTTTGGAATATCATGTGTCTTATCAAAGGATAAAATATGTCTAAAAATCTAAATATGATGACTTCTACAGTGATCAATTGTGATAATGAGTGCAGCAATACACAATAATTAATGTTTTACCGTGCATAACCTCACTTATTAATTTATTATATTTAAACATCAGATTGACATGTTTAAATTCAAGATCAAAAATATTAGCGATAATTAAAATGTTAATGTACATTATTAGTATGATAAATAATCATAAATTATGTATAGTTAATTTATAATCAAAAGTTATTCCAAAGAAATATCATGTTCTTTCCAATCGGTTGGCCACGGGTATTAAATCCCACAGATCCTGAAGCAATAAATGCAATTGTTTGTAATAGAGATAAAATTTTATTTGCTATTTTGACTTATGATTCTTTGGCAATATGGTATTGCAAGGTAAGCAAAAATTTATTTCTTCATTAATCAAGTACTTAATTTATTGGGAAGAATTAATTTTATATTATATTTCAGCCCTGTGTACCAATTGTATTCAGTAGACGTAGCAAAGATTCTGTTGAACGATATGGGAAAAATATTTTGGTTCAATGGAAGCCAGATTCGAGTATGCTGACAATCGCAGTAAGAAAATATCTATTGTTTGATTTTGAAATATATGGAAACAAGAAATATTAATGTTATTAATGATTACAGACTTCAGATAGTTATTTGCTATTTTATCGAGTAACTGATAGTAGCACTGATGGACGTGGTTTGTATGAGCAAAAAGATTCGCCAGTCACGAGTCTTCGACGTGACAGTGCTGAATTATTTATCAAAGAAATTATTCCGTCATTGGTTGTGACATTTGTTATACCAGTATGGATTGACGGGGGAATAAGTTCTCTTGTTTGTATCAGAGATGAACTCATGGTTGCCACAAAAACAAGTCATATTGTTAGACAACGTTGGGAAGGAACACCAAATCGTGATTATTCTTTAGATCTTCAAAGAATTCCATTTAGTATTGATCAGCAAATATCTACTGTCGCTGTGCCAATAACAGAAAAAAATATTTATGTTACGGAAATTGAATATTCACCATTGGTTGGTGGTTTTGCAATAGTTCTTAGTAATGGAAAAGCAGCATTTTTAACAGCACAATCATTAAAATTCGATCCAAATCAAGTGCAAGGAATTTGGGCAAGATATTTAGATGATGCAACATGTGCAGCTGTAAATCATAAGTATCGATTAATTGCATTTGGTCGAGAGAATTCAGAAGGTGTTGTTTATTATGTTGATGAAACAACGGGCAGTTTGGAGGTGTCTCATACATTGAGCTTGTCATCAAAGGATTATCCGGGTAAACCCGGTCGTGTCAAGTGTCTTAGATGGACACCTGATAGCTGCGCAATAGCATTAGCATGGGAAAGTGGTGGTCTTGCTATTTGGAGTACGTTTGGAGCACTTTTACTTTGCACTTTTAAGTGGGATTATGGTTTACGTGTTGATATCACACGTGACAATCCACTACATATTCATACTATGGTAGGAGTATATTGATTTTATTAATAATTAATCTGAATTATTTATAGATTTTGATTTGTTATTCATCTAATTATTCAGTTTTTGTTTTGATTAGTATATGAGATTATTATTGATTCGTAGGAATGGTCAGCTGAGGGTTATCAATTGTGGATGTTACGGGAATCACCATGTGGTTCTTCAATAAACGAAGAGAATGGAAACGAAATTTCTCGCAATACTCATTCATTAGTACAATTAGACTTTGCAAAAAGTCCATTGACTGTAAATCCGTGTATGGTAAATAATTACTGAACTATTCCGTAATATTTAACGGAAAATGCGAAATATCTTACTCATCTATTTTGTCTTTTGTCTAAACACAGGGACATCATGGCCACTTGTATCTCCAAGGTGAAGATCGTTTATATTTAAATTTAGGAGGTGTTTCGACTGATAATTCAGGATTTCATTTGAACAATGAAATATCGAGCGACACGAGTTCACAAAGTCTAGCTGGATCAAAGCAGTGGTTAGTAGTTCCGATTCCCAGCGCTTACAGTGGTTCAAATTGGCCAATTAGAGTAAGTAAATATTGAAAATAAAATCAAAAACAAAAAAAAATCATTGCAATTATTTTTTATCATTTAAATAACATGGAAATATAGTATACAGCAATAGATAATGAGGGACAAAGCATTGCCGTGGCAGGACGAACGGGTTTGGCACATTATTCTTTGTCATCGAGAAAATGGAAGCTTTTTGGTAATGAAACGCAGGAGCGTGATTTCATTGTAACTGGTGGATTATTGTGGCATTGTGGATTTCTGGTTGCAAGTAGTTATTCACTACTGGAGGATAAAGATGAGATTAGAATTTACCCACGCGATACAAGATTGGACAATAATTATGTGCGTAGTGTGAGAATGCCATCACAAGTGCTTTTATTGAACACAATGAAGGATAAACTCTTAACATTTTGTGCCAATGCCCAAGTTGGTATTTTTGATATAAAAGTGGAGGGCGCTGAAGGCAAGTAAAATCAAATTTTCTCAAATTAACAATCATAGTAATACAATAATTGTGTAGGTTCTGGTAGTCTTGAGCTTACGAGGACACAAACTATTGATATCAGTGGTCTTTGCGTGCATCCTGCATGTGTTGTAAGTGCTACATTAACAACAATTCGCGCTGAAACAGCAGGAAGTCATCCGCATCCAGAGAGTTTACTGTTAAATGTATCAGGAAGACTTTTAATGGTTCAGCGTGAGCACTGCACTGATAATTCAGACGTTGTAAGTTGCATAGTTTATTTTAAATCATCATTTTTTTATTTAATTATTTAGAGTAATATTTAATTTCCATTTCAATTTGTCAGTTATTCACTTGCGGTGCGCCCAATGTATTAGCGTCGTGCGTTGAGAATGTTTGGGTACCATCACGTATTCGAAAAGACAAACCACATTTGACTGAGGCGCTTTGGTTGTTTTGTGGTGCTCACGGTATGCGAGTATGGCTTCCATTATTTCCGCGTAATCATCAAGAAAGCGCTCATACATTTATGAGCAAAAGAATAATGTTGCCATTCCATTTGAGGATATATCCATTAGCAATTTTATTCGAAGATGCAATATTACTTGGCGCCGACAATGATACTGTGCTCTATACGTCAGATACAGATTCACCATTTTCATTGCCATTTAGTTTACTTGAATTAACCAGTCAAGTGTATCTTCATCAAATATTACGTCAACTAATTCATCGAAATCTTGGATATCACGCATGGGAAATTGCTCGATCATGCGTTGCATTACCGTATTTTTCTCACTCACTCGAGCTTCTTCTTCATGAAGTGTTGGAGGAAGAGGCAACAAGTAAAGAGCCACTTCCCGATGCGCAATTACCATCGGTGATTGAATTTATTCGTGAATTCCCGGGCGTTTGGGCAAGAGCAGTCGTCCAATGTGCGAGAAAAACTGAAATAGCATTGTGGCCTTATCTTTTTTCGGTTGCTGGATCGCCAAAAAAACTTCTACAAGATTGTTTACAACGTCAACAATTAGATACAGCTGCAAGTTATTTGATAATATTGCAAAATTTAGAACCATCAGCTGTGAGTCGACAACATGCAACACTTTTGCTTGACGCGGCATTGGAGCAAGGCAGATGGGAATTATCGCGTGATTTAGTACGTTTTCTTCGTGCTATCGATCCAAATGATGTTGAATCACCAAGAACTTCATGGGGTGGTACATCAAAATTAGCCGGATCGCCACCAACTCCATCAGTGTCACCACACGAAGAAGATTTGTCTTTAGTATTAGGTACAATGCAGGTATCACGCAGTCGAAGTTATAGCACAACTGCTACACCTAAAGTTCAGTATGATACAACTGGCAAAGATCCACCGTCGTCAATGTTGGAAAAAACTCGAAATGCCGTAATGAGACGGAAGAAATCTGTGCCAAGTATTAAGACTGAAAAAAATGATAGCAAAGAATCATCAGCAGAGGAATTTTTTATTGACGTTATATTACAGCGTCACGCAAGACGTTTGTTATCAGCACGACGATTGGCTGATCTAGGACGTTTTGCTGCACGTCTAGATTTTCATTTAGTTACATGGCTTGGACGTGAACGAGAAAGAGCTGCTAAAATTGATGACTTTGTCGTTGCATTAAAAGCTGTCCATGAGGATTTTTGTTTCCCCTATCCAACTGTATCATTATCGAATCTCCAAAAATTTCGAAAAACAAGTCAAATGTCTGGACGTTCAAGATCAATAAGTCTTGATAGTCCAGATAATGAAGTAATATCCACTTCAATTGCATCAAATTCAAATCTTGTGGCAGATTTACCTTCAGATAGTGGTTATACAAGTTTGCCAAGTACTCGTCCACTTTATGCAAGTCTTGTATCACCTGTGGCGAGTTTGGAAACACAATTTTCAATCGCCGAGGCAAAATTAACACCGCGCATGCTTCAAGATGCTACAAGTGTTATGAGCGATGCCAGCACATGTTGGCGCGACGATGTAGAATCAATTGTGGGAACTGTTTGTTGGGTTTCGAATGATCAAATAGAACCAACTGATGCTCAGTCAACGTCATTATGTGGTGCAAGTAGTCGCGCTGAAGTGCAATTACGTTATCTTCTTCAATTATTTCTCGAGGCTGGATGTATTGGATGGGCTGCTGTGCTCACGACAATTTTACGCGACATTTCGGCAATGGCACGAACAGTACGTGCAGCTCACGCACCTATGCAAACTTTGGATTCAATTGTAAATCTCAGAGATGGACTTTTGACCTTAACCAAATGGTCGCAATCAGAATGTCTCGGTTACAGGGCATTTTTGTGTAGCATTCAAAGCCAAACATCACTGTTAAATCGTTTGATTATCATGAAACAACAGCAACAGCATAATCACAGTCATAGTCATCATTCACAGGAGCAAGAAATTCTTGAGAATCCTTCGCCAAGTCCAGCTCCTACATTTACAAACAACCAACGAGGAAATATTTCACGTTCGCGACGTTCATCGGCCAGTCATACCTCCACAACTGCAACTTTGGAGCAAGAAATCACCAGCGATATTTATGTGGACGCTGAAGACACAGGTTTTCGTGGCATTTACAATAATTCTACAAATATTGAAAAGGATAAACAACAAAATGGATGTTCAATTTCATAATATCTTTATTTAAAATATTAAATATAAACGGTCGTTGCTCAATTTTTTATATCGAGCTTATATTTAGCGCAATTTTCACGACTTGGACTTATGATTAATGACTGTACGTGTATTGTTGTTGATTGATATAAGGAGAAGAGAGTAAAAATGATGGATAAGTGACCGTGACTTTGTATTATAGCAATAATGGACCGCACGCGACTCAGTTCGACATAACTTTAATGTGCGAACTAAGTACTGACCTCAAGATTTGCACTGTCTTTTTGTGCGGGTCAGGGACGACGTGGGTCAATGTATTTGTAATAAAAATTTTTTTCATCGACAAATGGATGAACTTTATTTTGTATATTTCGCCAGATGCAAATAACTATTTTAACCGATACAGGGTTGAGAGTATATATATACAGGGAATATTTGTCAAATATTATACATATATTTAATGACTATAAATTTAGAAGTGCCCTGACATTATTGGCATTAGCCATTGAAGAAATTAATTTGATATTAAATCGGAGCAATATTGTAAGTGATACAAATTGCTATGCATTATTTATTATCCATATTTCAAGTTGCTCACCATACTAGTTTTACCAAATATTAATGATGGCGATAATAAATCAAAAACAAATAAAAAAAAATAAAAGTGTTAATAAAATACTGTAAATCTCACAAATGTACCTCCAATTATCTAGAATTCTCCGTAAGTCACTCTGATTAATGTAAGTTATTTATTATTTGAAGATAAAAGAACTCACTCAAACAATTGAGTCATTTAATTGCAAAATATATTTAATGATATTTTCACAGAATTTCGTTTGAAGACATTATTTCTCCTCGTACATTTATGCGTGTAAAATTACTGGCATCAATTACATGTAGATTAATTCACGAAAATAACGTAATAATAGTCAAATTTGCTATACAGAAAAAAAAGAAACACATTTGAACTTTTATAAATCTGTCGTTCGACGGCAGTGAATTATCATAGATGAATAAAAGTAGAGGAAGAAAAATATGAAGGAAGACAAAATTAACAAGCATCAATGAATTTCAATGATGACTTGATATTATCACGTTGCTCAAGATGATGAATACGTAATTCGAGTGAAGAAAATGGAATGGAATCAATGTATCCATATATTATTGATGGCAGACGAAAAAAAAAAATTTTTTTTAAACAAATACAAATGAAAATTGAGCCTTGTGCAGTATTGATTACGAGTTCACACTGCCACAAGTGAGTTTACTGTTATGGTCTGCATTCACGAATATGAAACTCAATGACGCATATTAAAAGATAAATATACGAATAGCTGCAGCAGTCGGCGTTGATGACGTTATTGTTGATAATTTGGATTGTATGGTGCTTGTTTAGCATACGGTTCTGCAGTGTAAGGTGGTGGTTGGCTTGGGAATGTTGCTGTTGATACTGAAATAATAGAACAAATTAACACACTCAAAACAAATATACCATAATCTTTTTAATTCGTTCACGAATTATTACTCATTCATTTATTTATCATTTTGATAAAGAGTTTATAAAATAAATTACGGAAATGATTTAATATATATTTTTACCAGGTTGATTAACTGGATATGAAGGATGAATATTGTTAACAATATGACTTGAAGGTGGATTAATTCCTGGTGCTTGTTGAACTCCCCCTATTGTATGAACTGCTGAAAGCAAGGATAATCGATTTATTTTGTCGAGATAATGGACTTGATAAAAAAAAATTGGGAAGTGGAAATGTGTACTTGGATTAATTTTATGTCATCAATTATTATCAATACGATTTATTTTTATTATTAAATATGTCCATGGTTAATAATATCATACATATATATATATATTTATTTACATATATATGTATAATTTAGTACAAAAAATCTATAAAAAATATTGAATATTGTTTGTCAGCTGTCATAAGCAATACTTTTATTTTACTAAGTACGATATTAAGCATATGATAAATTATTAACTCTGAATCAACAGACAATGGAATGTATTTAGTATTTGGAATGTTTAAATTTGTAAAAAGTGTAGTATAAAAAAAATATTTGTTTGCGCGATAAGGCATAACATAAGAATTATAAGTCTTCATGTTGCACATTGATAATATTACATGGAAGAAATAATTTTATATATGTATATATATATTCGTAATTTTCAAAACCCGAAAGATTAATATGCAACTTTTGATTGCTACATTACGTTGGAATGCATATTGAAAAAATAAAAAAAAAATTAATTGCCATTATTATATCGACGAGTTATATGAACGTCGTTTTTATGTATATTATTATAAAAGCGTATGATGTATTATTTTTAACATCATTTAGATATATATTATTCCAGCTTTTGAGGTAATGCACGATTAGGTAGCATCTAAGCGGAACCGGGTCCTGAAAAAAATGATTAGTTAATTATTTGAATTTAAAACTTTCACCCCCATATCCCACCCTTTTTTTCTGTCTATTATCAACTTCTGAAGAATTTGAATATTCACATAGCAGTTTATTAATCTCACAATCGACTCAATAATTGCAGTTGGGAATAGCTTTAAAAAATGATTTTTTTTTTATTTATTAAATGAAAAGAAGATAAATTTATTTACTTCCATAAACAGTTCCACGATGGCGACGTCTGTACCATGGGCAGCAAGTGCAACATAAGCATGAGATACAGAGAACAAAGAGAGTTACAACAACGAGAACACCGATGATAGCAGGAACGATAATTCCGAGTCTGGAAGAGATAAATTTATTCCACATAATAATACAATGTACCATATTTCATATTTATTTCTTTGATATAATTTACTTATGGTTTCACATGTTTAATTCCACTTACCCGGTTTCCAGTAACCAGTCTTGTTCATTACAACAAGAAAATGATCCATCTGAGACATTGAGACAGCAATATTTTTTGTCGCTTGAATCAAATATTCCGGGACACGACCTTGCGATTTTTTCCAAAATATTACTGCTGGATTTGAATGAACATTCCATGCCTAGAAATCAAATATAAAAAATTAATAAAAAATATACTAGCGATGATGATTAAAAATTAAAACGGAAATCCGAGTAAAAAAATGATGGAATGCTTTATCAAATTAATAAATTAAGATAACAATTAACGAAAGATAATTATAATGTAATTATGGGGTTTCCGGAATGATATCATAGTTTATATATTTAAGCCAATTTTTTTTTATTTTTTTGAGGGCATATATATATATATATATATATATATATGACGTTTTGGGTATGATAATAAATAGAACCTATGGAATGAGATTCATAAATGTGAATATATAATGATATTTATTCGTCTTTTTCGAATTTGCTAAAAAATGGTCACATGTTTGGTTCCTTTGTGGATCGGCATCTTCAATTTTTTTTTGAGGTTTCAAATAATTATTTATCATGTATATAGACACATAAATAATAAGAACTTACCATGAACAGCAGTGATGCCTAATGCAATCACGAGAAGCAATGTGATGTGTGACGTCATATTGTGATTTCAATCACAAGTCGTTAGTAAGTAATGAGGAGTGAATAAATTAAATAACCACTGTACTGCACTCAACTGACCAATTTCAACTGCCTCTTCTGGACAACAACCACTATCAGTACTACTGACACAGAGACTACAGAGAGAACAGGAATCTGTCCCCCACACACACCACCGTCGCAACTTATACATTTTATTGTTGTTGGCGAATCTGCATTACCGACTGAACGATACTCGCGTGAAAATTTTTGGCAGTACCATAAGACCGGGTACACACTAGGCGAACGAATATCAGTGAAAGAATGCTTTCGGCCAATCTGGATGTACAACAAACATTTTCACTCGCGTTCGCCAAGGCTCGCTCGCCAGGCGGTACATCAGAAGGAAATTCGGCCGTATTCGTTCGGTCTGTTTTCGAGTGTGGACGGGTTTACTGCGTAGTACAAACAGTTGAGTCATGCGTGTATATCTATACTACCGCGATTCCGGCGAACGTCGATGAAAGAATTCATTCGCATTCGTTCGTGCAGTGTGGACGGCGAAGTAAATTTCACATCGAAGACCAAACAAATTTTGACAAATTTATCCGAAAGTATTCCTTCGCTTTTGTTTGGTGTGTACTCAGTTTAAATTACTCTTCAGATTTCTACTTATCAGTACTTTTCACGATTTGAGCTAATAATATAAGTTAGATTTTAGTGAAATCGTGAAAAGTAGAGATCTAAAGAGTAGAGTTGTTGTATTACTAAAAATTTTATAAAGTTTTTGATTTATGAAGTAAACATGAGTAAAACTAAGATCGATCACTGCAATTGTATTGATGGAGACTTGAGTAAAATATAAAGCTTTATAGATTTCCCGCGCGAGGCTATATCTTTAAACTCTGTCGGTAATATAACTGACGACATTAATTTAAGGTTATGCGTCAATAAATAACATTAATTATTATTTGTTTGTTATACGCTTTATTTGAAAAAAAAAA
>JAQQBR010001831.1:470143-483021 GCA_030347285.1 Microctonus hyperodae
GGATTATTTGAATTAACCAAATTTTTTTTTCAGTGTATATGAATGATAAAAGATCAATAATTATTAGTCAGCGAAACTGAGGAAAATGCGATGCAGAGTTCATGCTTTTGTATTAATTCTATATTGTAACGCTTTTTTATTTATTCCATGGGATTATTATCGTTTTTATTATTTTTGATTTTTTTTTTATTCGTGTGTTTTTTGTTTCTTTATTTTTTTTTATGTGCCGATTTATTTTATGAGCGAATACCAACGTTGAGAAAATGACTACGACGAAGACAGCCACGACGATGAGGACGATGACGACTTGATGGTTGTGCTCGTAACATGACCAATTTTCCATGCAAGAGAAATAGAAACAGCAGAGTCTAGTGCTCGTAAACTCATGACTAACAGCGCATGAAAAATAAGCACGCCAGTTCTCTTATTCTCTTCTTTGCCCACGGGGCAAGCATGGAAAGATAGAGAAACTTTCAAGACAGAGATTCTGTGAGAATTCCAACCAAACGATCTATCGATATTCAACTAGTCGAGTATAGATTTTATGAAGCAAATTAACGTTGAAGAAACAACAAAGTTAAAAGTGTATATGTATATATTTTCATTTCAAATACGAAAGAAAGAAAAAAATTACCTTGACTTTAATATTTTACATTATTTTTTTTTTCATTTCAATTTATTGTTTATTTATTGTATCGCGGATTAAATGAAATGTTTCGTGAATGATAAATAATGAATAAATTTTAACGACCATGGCTAGATTTCTTTGACTTATCACCAGTCGATTTAGATTTTTCTTTCATTTTAACAACTTCATATTTCTCTGCCATTGATTGTAACCAAATAGATGAGTACATTAATGGATCAATTTGATCAACAGCATCTTTCATACTCTCTTCAAATTCCACCTGTACTTCTCCATCACTGGTTATCTCTGTACGAATTCCATTCAATGCTTTTACCATAAGTTTCGTTGTAGATTTATCTCTCATCAATGCAACGCCAAAGTTTGCTAAAACAATTTCCATTATTCCAAGATCCAAATTGATCTAAAGAAAAAAATTACAAAGCGATAGATATTTTTTTTTTATCAATTATTGAATTTTAATATTATTATTCGAATTTTTTACCTTATAACTAATACTGTCGTTGAAATTGTTGAAACGTTTGTGCATTTTGAGTGCAACCAACATTTTTGAATACGCTTGAATTCGTCCTAAATCACCATTTATAGTGATAAAATAGTTGTCATAATCAAATTCGGCGCTTATTGGATTATTACTGAGCTCAAATCTAAACCACACTTGTGGTTCACGTTTTCTCTTACGATCTAAATCACTTCGAATAACTTTTAATCCTGGGAAAATACCAGGTGTATTATAAACCATAAGTCGAATAATATTTTTAAATCTTTTATGAATTGATCCACTTTTTGTATGAACGTTAAAGACATTGAAACCAGCTTGACACATTTTTTGTCGAATAGTGCGCACCTGAGTTTACAAAAAAAAGAAGAAGAAAAAGAAAAAAAATTCCATTATAAAAAAAATTATGATTAATTTAATTAATAATTTACCTGATATTGATGTTTCCTCGATCGAATTAACAGAATTCCGTGCTCATCTAAATAATCCATTCCCGTATTAATAATCTTGGAATCATTTTTGAATGAAGCTGAACGTGCTGCACAATAATATGATTTCGATACAGGACTCTCGAATTCATTTATTTCATATTGATCATAGTCATCAGCTGAATCAGCTTGAGCATTTGTTACGGTCTTTGATGCATCAACGTAATCCTCTGTCTCACTATCAGCGCAAAATCCTGAAAGCAATTTTACTTCAAAATGAAAGCGAATGATACAATAAATCGTTACAGCTGGCTTGAAAGTCATCATTTGGACAAACAAATGCAACGACTCGACCCATTGTCTTGTCGCTTGGTACAATGACGCCAACTGTTGGGTCCAACGCGCCTTTAACAAGCGCGTAAGAAATTCTATAGAAGTATATAGCTATTAAAGTCCTCGTAAAGTATTCGGATTTCAATGATGTGTCTGCGGCGAGGCCTTGATTTAACTGTATAATAAGATAGTTTTATGTGAATGAATGGAAAATGAAACAATTTATTGATACATATACAACTGATAATTACAATTGAACTTATTTTTATTTATTGTTTTCGTTTGAAATTCAAAATTAAAATAAAGAGAGTTAAGATGAAGAATCAGAACACGAAGACGATGAAGAAGAAAAAGAATATATTGAAAAGAGCGCGTTGTTCGTGCCGGAATGCATCCCTCTATGGAGATACATCCGTCAAAGAGGGGCAAGAGGAAACATGAAGAGGTGCATGTATGTCGTGGCATTTTGTATTCAGTCCGAAGACCCAATCCGATAACTTCAACATAGCACTGTTCAAGTTTATATTATTATTTTTTTTTATTTCATTTATTTCACAAGCCACGCTAGCTCGCTTGTAAACTTTTTAAATTATAGTTTAAATATTTGTGCATTAATCATCTGAAAGATTAGAAAATATTTCCTTATTTTTAATTATTACTCCATCTGCATAATCGAATTTAGATTCATCATTGAATTATTAATTTGTACTCGCGATTTTATTAAATACTATTTTTACTTTCGAAGAATATTCATGATTATAGTTTTTTCCTTTTATTTAATTGTTTGGTTTCCATGAATTAGTTTAGTGTACGAATAATTGTTCGCAAGAGATGTTGAAACTAATTTTAAAATTTTACAGTATCATCAAGAAGAGTTTCGGCGGTTACAGCACGATCAGGAAGTTGTCCAATCATCCGTCTAGATGGACTATTATTATATGTACGTTGAACTGGATTCTCTGGTGATTCAGAAATAACAAGATCCATAATTGCTTCTGTGTCTATCAATGGCTGTAAATTTCGTCTGTATTGCGCAATAATTTTGCCTTGATTCAAATTATGTTTCCTAAGAGCTTCATCAATGTAATAAATTAAATTCGTCCTTGCTGGATCACCAAGATATAATTGTTGCATAGTAAGACCTTGTTGTTGTAATTCCTTTTCAACGATCATATTTTGTGTAATATAATTCTCCCAACAATTTTTTTTATCATTTGGATTTGTACGTTTGCATGAAGTACTTGATGAATGGCTGCTTGAAAAATGTGCGTTTCCTAATTTAGCAAGATTATTCGCAATCGATGATGATTTATATGCTTTCAAAAAATTATTTGCCCAAGGATATTCTGGTCCAGGTGGTGGTACTCCATGATCAACCATATTTTGAATTACTGGTTGAAGTGGTTTCATTTTATTATGAAATTTCATTACTGATTTAATCACCGCTTTTTCAGCTATTTTTACATCATTTACAATTGGTGCATGTATCTGTTTTAAATACACTTCCTTAACTGGTTTACTTACATTTTCAGTTTTAGCAACAAATCGATCAAGACAATCTTGCAGCTCTTTGGCTTTTAATAATTGCGATAATTTTTCACCCGTTTGATCATAACGTCTTCGTATATCATTTAAACATTGTATATTTGCGGCTGTTAAATCATTTAAAGCTGCAACAGTCTCATAAATAGGTTCCTTTTCTTTTATCAATGCTTTTCGTGCAGAAGTGATACTACGTGAACGAATAACACTTTTGACAATATGAAGTAGATGTAGCAAGAAATAACGTCCGAAAATTAATTCCGTTTCCAAAGTTACATTTTCTTTCTGCAAGTAAACTTCTAATATCAATAAATTGGCTATTATTTTTCTAAGACAAACGTTTTCTTCAAAATTATGTGGATTACGTAGCCATTCATTGGAAAATACACATAAATCCAATATATTTGATGGCTCTCCCAATGCTTCTTTTAATCGTTTATCTTTATTCAAACTTTGTAATGAATTCCACTGTTCTATTATAGTTTTTGCATAATCTAAGTGTGATATATGTTTCCAATGTTCGATTATTCCTTGATCCAAATATTTTTCTACAATCGAACGCGCTGGATTAAATATTTTATAACCTTTGATAACTCTATCGAGAAATTCTAAGATGAGCGGAAATTTTTTTAGCCAAAAAATTTGTAACTTCCTTTCGGGAAATATCGCAAGTTTCTTCAAACACTTTGGTGGATTTTCAGTACCAGCCAAATCATAACCGTCGAATACTATCTCAAAACACGATATCATTTTGGGTTTCATTATATTAAGACAATGTGTAAATACTTCTTCCATTTGTTTTTGCGGAACGTGTTTCCGTCCCATTTTTATCGAATTCATTATTTCATCTCTGGCCACTGAACCAAAATGCCGACATAAAAGATTAAACGTAATGCCGATTGTTTTTTCTTTATTATTCGTTGCTATTCTCGTACATTCATCTGTAGATTCTCCAAAGCCAAATATTCGCAGACCAATTTCTGCGTCATCATTAGAATTTTCTAATGAATCATTGCTGTATTGAGCAAATACAACACTCTGAAGCAAGATAACTAAAGAGAAAATAATAATTCTTAAAATAAATAATGAATTATCGAATATGAATATTCATTTTTCTTACCAATAATGAATAAATATCGAGGATTCATTTCACTATGAGATCTCTTGTACGTCTGGATCACAGTGATTTGCGATTCAGAAAAATAGACGTTATCTTTATAACTATTGCATTGGACATGCGTGTAAAAAAAATAATAATCATTGTCGGATAACAAATCGTGACGGGCAAATAAACATTTCCATCTTAAAGCGAGTAACGAGAAATTTATAATTGTATATAAAATTAAAAAGAAAAAAAAAACATTAGCCAAGTTTTCTTACCACTCGTGATAAGAAGTGCAAAACCAAAAACAGAGCAAAAATAGTCCATGATTCTGAAACAAGTTTTAATTCTCAATTAAATTATATTTATACTTCATAAATATTAATATCTATTATACATATAAAATAATAGTTATATAATATTATCCATAACATTAATTTATATTCATAACCGGATTGATTTATTGCTTGATTATAATCAATCAAGTTACATTTTTATTCATCTCAACCTCACGGTCGACACTTTAAGAAAAAACATTCCCGGAGCGCATCATTTTCAAAGAGGTCTTTACTATTTTATTCGCGCCTTCAATTAAACTATCTGCATTATTCACTCAGTCGAAATGACCGCTCGGTAAAAGTGTACACGCTTTTATAATCTTCCGATGGTGGCGTTAGTTGTCGGCACAAGTTTCAGGACAAATCTACTTTACCATCCTCAGTCAATATAACCGGAATTTTATCAAAAATATTAGGTGATATTTTTATTCATTTTGCTTAAAACACAATTTTTTTTTTTTTCAATCCAGAATTGCAAATTTATATACTAGATTACAAATGGTTGCATATGATTAGAATTATTACGTCATAGATTAAAAATAAAAACTTGTAAAAATTTTATCTGTTTAAATTTGCCTACATTACTTTCTGATTGAACTAATAATTTTTTTACTAAATATTTAATTTCAATATTCAAATATTCATTATAATCATCATATACAAAGTCAAAATCCTGGATATTTATACATACATAATTTTATTATATACATATATTTATATAGATAAATTGAATTCAATTTAATAATAAAGAAGTATACCTCTCATCAGTAACTGGTTATATCAAACATAAAACTTTTTTTTTCTCTCCACAAATAAATTTCTTTTCTTTTTTTCTTCATTCATACACGATGCGAATGTCTTTCAACTGGCGTCGTTAGACGTCATGTCGTCTTAATTTCCATTAATGGATTCCAAATGAATCGCTACAAATCCCATGAGAGAAAACAAGAACGAATGTAAAAAAAAAAAAAGTGCGCGGGAGCGACGCGAGTTCATTCTACTATAGCAATGACATAATTAGTCGCCAATCAAAAGTTCTATGTATGTGTATGTATCTTTATAACAAAACTAAAAGAATTAAAAATCCAAATAAAAATTAATCAGTAGGAAAAGTATCCTTTGCAGTCGTGAACTAGATGAAAATATATGGCAATAAACTTAAACCAAGATAAATTTGTCATTTTCCCACAGTTTCAATTCAAACCAATGTCCTAATACTCAATACAAGTTTGTCTCTCATTAATATAAAATAAATATAATAATAAACGTATCTATGTATATATATATACATAATTATAAAAAATAAAAAATATATAATTAATACTTTATTTCATTTTAGTACTTGGGAAAATGTTGAATCGAAAGAAAAAAGCATCCGATGCTTCATAACATTTTGCGCATGATTATAAATTATGGTGCATCTATGTATAAATATATGTATTTGTATACTTATATACATATATATAAGATAGTCGTGGTCGTTATATCAGAAGGCAATTCAGTGATTCTGAATGTGTGCTTATTCTAATGTTTCCATTATAACTAATCCCAGCAGTCTCATTTCGACAGACAAGCTCGAGACACCTCAGTTCAACTCTCAGATTACTCAACCGCAAGCAGAATGATATATATCTGTATATATATATGTGTGGTGGCAATTATCTATGTATTTGTGTATCTTCATTCATATATTGTGAGTACATATGTATATGAAGCGCGATGTATAGAAATAAACTAGAGGCGATTTATAAATAAAACTCGAGAGAAGAATATAAAAATTGCAAGAAAGAAACGAACGGATATCTTAAACTTTTCAAAACCAATATTAAATGTACGACATTTATTAAACGATGATTTATATACATATATATTTCAGATATTTTTCTATGTATGTATAGATGTATAGATTGGTGATTTATATATTTAAAAAAAATATACTACAATGAAATGAAAGTCGACAATCATGCTTGTACCATATATACTCTGCGATGAAATAGATCGGAGAAAGTTTGCTTTCGGCGATTACGCGTGTCATGATTTTACTGAAGAGTAATATCTGTGTATATACGTGTATATATATTGTTTTTTATTTGCCAATGATAAGAAGATGAAAAAGAAAATTTTATGTAGTATCATATAGGTGTCCGGGAAAGTGGTGTACACTGAAAATAAAAATTTGGTGAATTCAAATAATCGGTTATTTGATCGGTACGAAATAACTTATTTGTTCACTTCAAACAAATTTTTAGGCCCATTCGAAATTGCGTCCCAGAAAGATACTTTTACCTGTATCGGAAAGAGTCACAATCAAATTGCATCGCAATCGAAAAAACAATGACTTGTACAGACATAAAGTAAGGAGTAAAGTATTGCCACTACAGACAGTAACAATAATAGAGCTTTTTGGATAAATTTTTGATTAATAAAATAAACACTTGCAAAATCATATTGGGTGTTCATTGAAATAGTAACAAACCCAAGAATGTGTGCACAATACAATTATAAAATTATCACTAAATGTTTACAGTTTTATGAATATTTAATAGTAATTAAATTTATATTGAAACTCTGAATCTATATGAAACTGTTTTGACAAATTCGAATTTATCTATTTTCATAACTTTCAATTCTTGAAATTTTTCATTGAGAAATTTTTGTTTTGATGAACTTCGAGTATCAATTTCTTGATCCAAATAAATGCAATGTCTTTGTTTCGACACCTCGTTCGGTTGAACCAACTAACTCTAGTTATTTGGTGCCGATTGACCGAATTTTTTTTCAGTGTACTAAAGTAGAACGGCACATTAGCGATTTTAAAATTCTTACTTAGGTGCGACACTGGCAAGATAGTTCTAATGACTAGCGAAATTGCTTTAAGGACCACCTAAAAAATTTACCACCATTATTGCATATTGCTCTTCATGAAATATTTGTTTATATTGTTTGTGCATAGTTAAAATTGAAATATTCCTATCAAGCGAAGCAAATCAACAAAACTATAAATGAGAACTTAGAAATAGATTAAATTTCATGTGTTTTACTATAGTTGGAAAATTATGATTTTGTCTTTAAATACAAAAATTAATTTTTTCTTTAAACAAAAATAGAGGAGTATAATCTCACACATAATTGTATAAAGCCAGCATTCATATTTGTTTAATAAATAAAAAGCATGGAATATCCATACAAATATTTATATTAATAAATAAATATCGAAAAGACTTAGTACTTAAAATTATTTCCATAAAATATATTCATGTTTGTTTGCACACGATTACATTTAAATCGAGGTATTTTATTATTCACAAACTCTTCCAATAAGAAAATATATTATATCATATAAATAATTTCTATGTGTATTTATGTACATATATTCATGTATATGGAACGTTAATATTGTGAAATATTTTGTTTCAACGGATAACTCGATCGAATTATATGAATAATACAATTCCTATGTATTCAATTTCAGTGTAAAACGTGATACAATTTTTTTTTTACATTTTTCACAGTTCACAAGAAAAAGAACTGAAGAATTTTATGTCTTGCAATTATGCACAAACTCGAACGAGAGAAAGTTCACGTCACTCTCTTCTAGAATAACATCAAAGTCGATGAATAAAGCAATTATCTTTAGTAGATATAATTAAAAAATAATTATAATACAAATGAATATTCATCAATAGATTTATTTTTAATATACGTTACATACATATATAGTTGTATCTATTTAACCGTTACTTCACTCAGTCATTTCGAAAATGCCTGTGGGAATAAGTGGAAAAAAAAAGAAATAAAAGCATTGATTAAACAAATTTCAATCCATAACAATTATAAATATAAAAATATTCCGCATTATATAATCAAAATAAAATTTTAAAAATGAGGAAAATCTGTTATATTATATCCATTTCAATTTTTTCCTCTCATGAGTTAATTATTAAAAATTATAAACAAAATTATTAAACACTTTGTATTCATTGTTTTTATCTTTATGCAAATCAAATAACAATTATAAAGATAAATGTGTATATTTCAATTGTTAAAATTTTATTTCACTTTTATAAATTTTTTCTCAAAGTATCGTGAAATCAATTTTCAAAGTGACTAATTTTTGTAAATACATATACACACGAGTTACATATTAATGTAAATTGTTTACACCTACTTTTGTAGAAGAGAATATATTCAAATATTTATATCAGTATATACATGAATATGTAAATTTTATTACAATAATATATTCAACAATTATTTACGACTGATAAAAATTCAGGAGGATGAACTTTCAAGTGTAATTATTTTAAATATTAACGCGGCCAGTGAATGCAAATAGCAAAACGAGAATGCAGGTTTTAAATGTGCTATAATTTTTATATATATATTTTTATTTATATGTTTAGATATACATATTTGCATGTATCCATGCATATATGTATAAATATCAAACATATGTTGATGTATGAATAAAATGCATACCTACATTTCATGGATGAGTGGTATTAAATTTATTATTGTTAAGTATATATTCTGTACTATCGTCCATTTTGTGTTACCATTGACATTAATCAGAATTTATGTTTTACACATGCAAATCACCCTCCCAACGATGCATTTTATATGATGTAACAAATACATTCTTTAGGTATTTAATTTAAAAAATATGTGAATAAATACATAAATAAATTATAAAAACTGCAATGGCATCAAAAAATAATTGTACAGAAATTCTTGCTGATTAAAATTAAAATTTTCGACTTGTTCTTTCAAATATTTAAGTTTTTCACATAAACTAAATATGTATATAAATTATATATAAATAAATTAACATTAAAAAAATATCTAATTGAGGTATTCAACTGGAGAAATAAATTTAATATATTATTACAAGTAATTAATTTTGAAAATTGAAGACAAATTTATGTAGAAAAAAAATTCATTTTCATAAAAGTTTCAGAATTTTTCTAAAATTAAATTCATGACGTGATTAATTAATTGATTATTGTATATGAATAATAACCACACCTCTCTTTTGAATAAATCTAAGGTGACAACGTAACTTTACTCCATACTAATTCCTCATTATTTCGCAAGTACATAAATGTACATATATACTTTATAACCACTTCGTACTCATGCCCATAAATATTCAAACAATTGTCGGGTCGATGACCATCTGAATTAGGCTAACACAACTTCACAATGAATATGTGTATATAAATTATATAAATATTGTTACATTCGTATATAGCTCTTCTTATTCTCTGCACTTATGTGCAACCATAACGACTTCTTATGTACTGTAAATGTTCACACATACTTTTATATTATCCTCATGCATATAAACTGCAATCTCACATTGTCATCCCAATATTTCTTCACACTATTATAAGTGTTTGGTATAATGTTTATGAATAACTATAAGTCCTGCACACTAAGACATTTATTTATGCATAGAATTCCACATACATTTTTATAAGTTCGTATGTAATTATGTTTTATTTTATTCATTTCGTTTTCTCCCAAGTATATATTATCTCTGACTCATGCTTTTCGCTCTTTTTTATTTGACTGTACAGCATTTTTCCAAATACCAGAAATTATTTATGCTGATGATATGTGATATTGAATCGTTATACTTTCTTATTATTTTTTGATTATTTTATCAATTTTATTTAGTAATTGCTGTGACAAACTAATGACATTTAATATTACATTTTTATACTTGTTAATTTTAAATATTTTATTTATTTTATTTAGTAATTACTGCTGCAAACTGACAATATTCAATATTAAATCGTTATGCATGTTTATCATTTTTTCATATACTTTATTAATTTCATTCAAATATTGTTGGCACAAACTAATGATATTTAATATTAAATCGTTATACTTAATTGCTTATTATTTTTTGATTTTATTATTAATTTCAATTAGTTATTGCTGCTATAAACTGATAATATTTAATATTAATTCATTATACTTGCTTGTTATTTATTAAACTTTTTATTTATTTTATTTAATAATTTCTGCTACAAACTAATAATATTTAATATCAAGTTATTATACATGGCTTGTTATTTATTATAAATATTTCATTAATTTTATTTTATAACTGCTGCTCGAAGGTACATGATAATAATCAATCTTTAATAAAAAATTAGAAATTCATGATTTTGATTCATTAATAAATTAAAAATTTCTAATTCAAATATAAATTACACTAATAAATAAATTTAATAATGGTATTAAATTTGTAGATAAATGTTAATTTTATGAATTTATTTTTATTTTTATTATTTTTACTCGACTACGATGACGTGAAGAGCTTTTGATTCGTTTTCACATATGAAAAACCCAGCCGCAAGTTTGTATTCTCAATTACTAATAAATAAAATATTAATAATAAAAATAAAAGTTCAAGTACTTTCAATCATTACGAGCAAATTTAATCTTAAATTCAATGTATAATTTTTTTTATTTTTATTCAAATATTTTTTTTCTTCTATTTCTTTCAACTTTAAATTTTTTTACCAATTAATCACGAGTTCTTTTAACTATTATAACTTGTCCTTGACATGTCTGAATGTTTAGAATTTCCTCTTATATTAAAAACACAAGGAAATCTCCCACGTGAGCACAAACACTTTTATCCACATGTATTTGTTTATTTATGCATGCACATATATTTTTTATCTCTATTGTCTCTAATAAATTGTAACCCGCAATCACTTCTATGAATTATTTTCCGGGAGTTCCCTCAATATATGCAATAATATAAATAAAAGCCTCATTTATTTAAAATGATTGGAATCGCGAAATTATCATAATCTAAATAATCACTTTGTTGACGTCATAATACCATCAATGCATATGTAGGCACATAATATCTATTATAAAACATTTCTTCAAGACAATAACAAGCGATCCAAAGAATTAATTGACGTCACTAAACATTTTAAAATTACCAAATAAAAATATCATAAATTTTTCATTATACAAATATAAATGTCCACATTTAAAATCCAACTATAAAAAAAATTATAGCATTGATCAATCATTTTATAAAATCAGTTAAGTAAATATTAGAATTTACTATCTAATAATTCGTGAATGATTATATATATATATTTTGATCTTAGTATAAATGTATAATTAAGCTTTGTTCATTTTTAAATAGTGTATTTAATAGTTAAATAAAGTTGCATGTTCATAAAAAATTTATTCCATCGAAAATTTACGGAGGATGAAGCAACACATCGCAGAAAAGAGAATTATATAATTTTATTCCACACATGTATTTGTGCTCACACTTAAGTAATTGGCTCATATCACTATCGTGTCTCGAGAAAATATATAAGATGACTTATTTAATAATCGTTTTTGTCTGTCGACTTCACTTGGCTGTTAAAGAGAACGTTATTTCACGCTATCCGAGCTTAATAACACAGCTGTATATACATTCGGATATATAATGTATATACATGTGTGTATAATATTTATTTACTATTCAGGTGGACCTGTTTTTATTTCTACAATAGAAGTTGGCTGTTTTTCACGATGAATTATTTGATATTAAAATTTGAACGAATTTTTTTGTGTATTTTTACCAAGGCTGATCGCAGCTGAATTGAATGTACTTATCTAAAAATAAATTAATGATTGTTAATATGTAAATATATTATCGAAATAACGATGTCAAATATGTAAATACTAGCACAACATCGTGTGGATTAATTTTGTATATGATAAATTGATGAAAACCTTCACGATAATATACAAATAATTTTATCATGAAGAATTTGAATGTGTTTCTACACTTATGGATAGTTGTATTGTAATTTTTTTCACGAATATGAATTATTGTTGAAGTATTTTGTACCTTGAATATTAAAGTAGCTTTGTAAATAATTATTATGAATTACGTTCGTGTTTTTTATTTATAGTTTGACCATGTGAAAAGAAATATTTATGAACTTCAAATTGTCCA
>JAQQBR010001831.1:496081-507417 GCA_030347285.1 Microctonus hyperodae
ATTATTTGAATTAACCAAATTTTTTTTCAGTGTAACCCCCTCAACATTCAAAAAATAAAATTACAGTCTCTGATTTCCGCACGCTAAGTCTAAAAAATGTAACTTTTCAATGGACTAAAACTGAAGATTGAGGGTTCGAGTCCCACTAAAGGTAAATCGAAATAGAACATGGATATTATTTAAGAATATATTTAATCTATTTACCATTTGAAAATTAATATTTAAATATATATCGATTTGAAAATTTGATTGGTACTTCAAAGTGAAATGTGTGATATCTTGTGACTGGTAATATCGTTTCGTCGACAGGTTTATTTGCCGTTACAAGCCAAACTGGCTCTACATAACGGCGCGATAAATATATCAAGCAAATAATATGTATTAACTGAATAGATATAATAGCATGGCACTTGTGTACATGCACTTTATAAACCGCGTAGTAATACGCAAGACTGCACCACACATCTCACTGTCTGATTCGATAGTCACCTGGAGCTATATCTGACCGGTTTTGGAATTGAGGAAAATCAAAAGATGTGTGTGTGCGCGTATGTGATTATATTTATATATGCATTATATATATATTTAAATGAACCAATTGGTGGTGGTTTCTTGCCATATCAATTTAATCAGATTGCGTGCAATTGGTATTGCAAATACATCATCATTTTTCACATTGACTTTATCGCCACACACGTCTTTTAATTTCAAATTCAACTCACAAATATCCAACGTGCACCACAATTTATATTATATCTCATTTGATATGCTAATGAGATTGATGAAAAAATTATTATATCACTTTTTAAGCAGGTTTGATAATATTGATTTATTTTATATAATTTCTTTTTTTTTTTTTTATGAAAAGTTATATATCTTACTTACTTGTTTGGGTATTTGTATCACAAAATTGCATTACATATACTTAACGCTTCGGTAGTCTTATGAAAAAGTATATACTTATGTATATAAATATATATATTTCTAATTTTGCAACTGGTTTTGTTTATCGTTATATCTCTCGCATATTTGTCACAGTCGCTCACACCTGAAATTTAATAAATTTTTTAATTAAATCAGAACATATATACGTATATGTATAATTGTGTTTATCAATATATGTGCGAATAATTTTAACATAAATTTATATAATTCATTTCAAAGGTGAATTAAAAAAAATTTATTTTAGTTGAAGAATTTTACAATAAAATTTATGTGAATTATAATATTCATTTGGCGTTTATTTTTTTGTTTTTTAATTTTATTCCAACTTCTTTATCGAAATGAGTAATTTGATCGTTCATATTTGTATAATATTAGCGAACATCTTGGTGAATTATCCAAGAATCTTCATGCAAAATAAATATGGATAGAATGTAGAAATGAATATGCTTGCAGGTATTTTAAATGAAATGCCATGGAAATGTCAAGCGTTAATATGCGTTAGTGAATTGTTACAAGTATTTTATTATTGTTAAAAATTATAAAAATAACTGTAAAATAAATTTCATTGTAACACCATTGACCAAATTATGATAAATATTTACTTTAAAAACAATTGATGGACATAAAAAATAAATTTATATTTTGGTTTTACACTTCAAGGTGAACGTTTATAATTCTCTCCATTCAACGCTCTTAAATATTTCTCCACTTTTATTTTTTTCTTACAGTCGACGACCCGAATTCAGATCAAAGTGAAATGGCGCCTGAGGCATGGGCGCGTTCGCTCCTTTTAATCCTGTTACAATAATTTTGTTTTATTTTTTACATCGTGCTTAATTTATTTTCCCATCGATTACATCGAAATTATAAAAGTTCAATCATATAAATTTCACCCTTCTATTTTTAACTGTTTCAACATTTAAAAATTAAAAAGGGAAATAATTCTGTTTCTCTATAATAAACAAATTTTATTTAAGAATTTGTAAAATATAGAAGTTATTAACATTTAAATGGTTGAATCGAGTGCTATATTTACTAGACAGTTTATTGCCACTAATAGATAATACACTAACCTGGTGACTCATGGGGAAGTAGTGCGTAGATGGGTATGTCACGTGTTACTATATGTACATTCCTTGCGTACACTCACGTTCAAACAGTAGACTTTATTAGTTGATGTTAATGGTAAATTTTAAAACCGGTTATCGCTTCATCAGCTTTAAAATAAAATCGACGTGAATTAACACTGGCTTTAATCACTTCACCAACGATTTATATATATTTTTTCTTAATTATTGTCCACCTTTCCTCCCTCGTACACACACGAATTAATGAAAAAATAATGAGGAAAAAAACAATACGAAAAAAAAAAAATTAAAATCATTATTTGGGTCGCGCAATTAATTTGTTTTGATTCATGGGTATTTATGTTCATATTGTCGGTGATTTTTATATTATAAATATTAAAAATTTTTTTGATAGAAATAAAAAAAAATTTTGTGAATATATAAAAACAGGTAAAAATGAAGAGAAAAATACTTTCACCACACGTCATGCTCGTTCAATTATATTCGTTTGTAAAGTTCTTTATCTGGTATAGTGCATATCGAGGCCTCTTTCCATCATGAAAAAGGTTTTGTAATTGAATTTCAATGGGGATATATAGTACAGCTCATGCGTCACGGCCTCGCGCGACGGACAAACGATCGCGCGCGGGTAAAAGCGAAATAACGGGCTCTCATGTCGCTTCTCTCTCTCTTTATTTCTTTCTTTTTTCCTCTCTCTGATTACTCATGTATACTCTCTTTCACTCCTCTCTCTTTCTCTCGCCCTGAAATGCGCAGGGGAAACTATGCTTGCTGCTCTCACGGTTTTGCCGTTTCGAAATCGCACTCTTGCTACTTCGATTTATGGCGAGAACAAATCCAGTTGTCTTGCTTATCGAATTCGATAAAATTTTCTCAGTATAATAAATATATAATAAATATAACTACCGATATGTATTTTTACTATTTGTAAAATTTTTTTTTTTAAGCTCTAACACAAGTTTCGTTGAAATTTACAAAATTTTTTATCATTTTAAAACAATAACAAAAAATATGTCATTATTATTATTAATATTGCTGATGTAAGCAAATAATAATAATAATAATGAATAAAATAGTATTAATAAAAAAAACATTAATTTATCATGATATTTTGTTAAAAAATTATATTTATTTATTGAAAATTATATATTCACTAAATAAATATAATTATTTGATAAATATATTGACATTAAAAATTAAAAAAAAAATTTTCTATGAATAATATTTATAATTATATTTATCATTATTAAATAACAACAACAACAACAATAAAAATAATAATACGAAAATTTTTTTTTAATTTTTATGTCAATATTTATCGAATAATTATTATATTTATTTAGTGAATATAATTTTCTAACAAAATATCGTGATAAATTAATATTTTTCAAACGATAAATGTCATCTGAATGATTATTTAATTCGCCATTTATTGAATTCACTTATTAATAGTTAATGAGCTTTAATGAATCCAGAGAAAATTATTTCTTAATGACGAGCAATTATTTAAAGGGGTCAAATTCTTTGATACAACTGCATCTCCTCAGACTTGTATTCAGTCAATTTATACATATATAAAATATATATCACATTTTAAACATGAAAAAACATTGAAAAAAAAAAAAGAAAAATTTTTTTTTCTTTATTCAAATATGATTTATACATAATATTCTCGATAAAGTTATATGTGGGCAGTTGCAGTCGTGGCTAAGTGGTCTAAAGCGTCTGATTTGAAATCAAAGAGTTCCTCTGAGAGCGTAGGTTCGAATCCTGCCGGCTGCGTGATTGTCGTTTTTCCCCTATTTTATCTGGTTTATATTTAAACTCAACATTTCTAACATTATCATAATGAATTATGTATCATTTCATGCATATAGGTTAAAATATCTTTGTGATAAATTCAAATATGAAGAAAAGTCTACATAGTACTATGCACAGTAATAAAACGTTAGAAAGGAAAATAAATAGGAAATTTTAATCATTGGTATCTAACAAATAGCGACACGATAAGAGAATCGATAAAGCCTGTGGAGAGAGACTTTTCATCGTTCTCTTCCGCATGCGCGCGATATGCCCCAGTGTGGGTTTAATTAACGTCTTGTAGCAGTATAGTAACGGGTTTTTAGATTAGAAGTTGAGAGGCGAAGAAAAATCGATAGTCGATATTTATAATACCAACCAACTATAATATTTCTAAAGTAAAAAGAAAAACTTGAATAGGTATAAGTCTTTCCATCATGTTATAATTAAGTTGAATTGAGTTGAGAATCTTAAAAAAAAATAGAAGCTATTGAATTGGAAATTAATCGATGAAAATATGATTAATAAATACATATAAAAAAGAAAATGTAATGTATAAATAAAAGACAAGTTGTCGTTTAGAATAATAATTGTCCATCAGTTGCAGTCGACACAGTTTGTTATACAAACTAAAGATAAATATATTTAATGTAGCCAATATGTACGTATCTAAAATAAACATCGCAATTGTGAATTGATATAACTGTTAAAGTATAACGAAACGCTTCGAGCTACATGTCCGTGCACGTGCAAATGTGCATTCATACATCCCAGGAGGAAGTTACGAGAGGTGTAAGGGGAAATTGAGAGGGAAAATTGTGGACTAGCCAAGGTGACTACTCGGCCTTGCGTAATAATATGCACCTCCACCCTAAGTTGTATTCAATTTATAATAATCCCATTCGTTCTTTTCCATTTCCAATCTAATATACAATAAACTTGTATAATACAATTGTTGCAATTGTATTCTCTAAATATTGATATTTCTTTATTCATTTTTAGTATTTTAAACTTATTAATAAAATTCGTGAATATTTTCAAGGAAAAATCAGTGCATACAGATCGTAAATAGTAAATGTAAATTCTTGAACATAAAAAAAATCGATAGGAGAGAAAGTGATGCAAATTTAGTTATTTTGATATGCATCATATATATGAAAATATAGATGCAGAATTTTAACACTTCTTGAATGCGGAAATACTTTTATTTTCAACCTTCATTTTTCATCCTTCATCGAGCGCTTTCATCTATATCGCTTTCCATACGGTAATTATATAAGTATATTTATTATTTATTATATGTATATTGCACGTGAGATTATAAAATTTAATATAATGTAGTATTCGTTGAACATCTCTCGTTGAAAAATATTGTTTGTATGCAGAAACAAATCGCCATGTCGTTCCAGTTTCCAGTTTTGGTGCAATTCATTTTTATACAAGTATACATTTTTTTGCTCTGTTTATATTTATTTATTTTTTTTTTAAAGGCGTGGAGCTCGTTAAAAATTATAGCACGAAGTTGACTTTCCCTCCAGGCGAAAGCGCATCGTTTCCGGAATTCTCAGCAAATTCGTTTGCCTCAGAGATGAGACAACTGATAAAAATTGTCAATTAATTTTATTTCATATATTCATTCATTTTTTCTTTCCTAACCTGTATTACTATATATATCAATACATATATACACATATGTAATAACTACACATTAGAATACATCCGCAACGTGTGGGTATATAGAAACATTTAATTTTGGTCAAGCTCGGACAGGTCAATGTTCCTTTAATTTGGCTAGGTTAAAAAAAAATACAAAAGAAAAAAAAAATTCTCTACTGATTTTTTATTCTACACGAGCGTACAAACGTGTACAGACACGCATATTGAAAGAGAAAAAATTCATGGCACACGAATAGTATAATTGTGTTACAATACAAATATTCAACCAACTAATAAAATTTCAATTCAAGTATTCATTTGATATATTTATTAAAAAATCCATGTCGAACAAATAGAATTTATTACATTTTTATCAATCTCGAAATAAAAATTATTATATCCACGAAAAATATAAATGAAAAAAGGTCATCTCAACGCATATTTATTCATCGAATTATATATTTATTTATTTCACCTGAAGTATGTATACATATGTTGCAATTGGCCTAGAAAACCGGTAATTTTCACCATCTAAGTAGGGATTTATTTATACTGGTTAAGTCGAGAGGACAAGTTAAAAGTAAAGGATATATTACTATACAAACACATATTCCTAAAAACTTGTGTGAAAGGTTGAATTGCATGAGGGAAGAGAGACATTTAATGCTTGTGATAAACGACACGAGGATGACTCACAAATGATTGCGACCTTGTACTCGGTCGTGTGTTGTGTTGCGCTTTTATTGCATTGCTAGGTATATACTTATATGTATATCTGTATATATAAACTGTCAGGAATGCTTGAGGAAAGAGCAAAATGGAAGGTTTATAGAAAGTGCGTCGACATACGTATGTTTATAACGTCGAGTAAGCACGTGTGACAGAGACCATGAAAACTCCACATGCCTCGTGTGTAGAACTCCAGCAATTTCTCTCCATCAAGTAGATATATTTAATTCAACTACGCACATATCTGTATATGTAAATAAACATCATAAATATATATGTATACATGTATGTATAATATATATAATGGCTTGATTAAATCTACTTTGATGCAGTATTTTAATTCCATTAATGATAGATGTTTAATTTCATTATTTTATGACTTTAGAGTGAGATTTGAAGTTGACGTAATTTTTTTGGAGTGTAGAAAAAAATTTTTTTTTTTTACAATTTTTCTCTTTATGTAATTGACGATATTAATGATTATTTTGTTTGATATATGAAGATTAATATTTAAAGATGAATAGTAAATTTTGGTGGTATGAGAATAAATTTTTATTTTACAATTTATATTTATAGTTGTGTCAAATTTTTATTTTGTTATTTTTTATATCATAAATGATATTAATAATTATTTTTTTTTTTAATATGAAAATTAATATTTGAAGTAGAAATAATTTTTAATAGTATATAAAAAGATATTTTTATATTGTTTTTCATTTTGTTTCTTTCTATGTAATAAATGATACTAATAATTATATTGTTTAATATAAAAATTAATATTTGAAGTCGAAGAAATTTTCAATAATATAAAAATAAATTTTTATTTCTCAATTTTCTCTATTTGTGTTTAATTTTTATCTTATTTTTCATTTCATTCACTTTTATACATACATTAAATGACAATAATAATAATTTTTTTTTTAATATAAAAATAAATATTTCAAGTCAAAGCAATTTTTCATAGTATAAAAATAAATTTTTATTTAATAATTTATATTTATACAGCTACTATTAAATTTTTATTTTGCTCTTCATTCTATTTCCCTTTACGTAATAAACGATATCAATGATTAATTTCATAAATACACACGCATTCGTAATTTGAAAATGAATTTAATTAAATTCCACATTCCACCACAATTTTATTCATGACATTTTACTTATGAAAAATATAATATAAATATAAAATAAAATTAATTGATACTATTAGGAAATTACGTTAGTAATATTGAGTTACTGGGTTATGGATGACGTTGAATATTAATTATTATCATATACTTATTTAATGTTAGCTCTTATATATTGAAATTACACTCTTAACTATAGCGGACTGCTCATCTACTATCATTATATACAACACGTATCTTTCTCATATTCTTTATTTTTACAATCGCTCTTTCTCCATCGGTTTCTCTGTCAGAATGGATGAATAGTGTCTTGCCTGCATCTAAGATATTCCTCATGGCAACCGTCATTAACGGTGAAACTCGACTTCAACGATTACACCGAGTTATATATAGGAATACGGATTGGCATCCGGGTCTACTGTTGTTGCTGCTTCTTGCCACTGCTGATATACCTCTGTTCATTTGTACAAATCACTTCAGAGTCACATGATAAGATACATTAAACAATATTAATAGGTTCGTTATTTATTTGCTTGATAATAAAAAAAAAAAATAAAAGAACAATGAAATAAGAGAAAACAAAAATAATTTTTTTAGATAAATATTTGTATTTATTACTTTCGCTTTGATGTAAAATTTTTTATGAATAATGCATTTATAAATTTATAACAAAACGAATTATATCAATAAATATTTGAAACATATGAAGCAAATATCATAGAAATGTCAAGTTAATTTTATATTAAATTTATCAGCTTCAAAATACGGATATTTATACAGTTGTTATAATCTTTTTTATTATCACTATAACAATTTTTTTTAACACGCACTTTGTATATCTCAAGTATCAATAATTATTGCATGTGTTTCAAGTCATATCGAATTGAGTTCAATCATTATTTTATTATATTATTTTATATGTATTATTTCTTTTATTTATTTATTTATTTTTTCAATACGAGTATATATTTTCACATCAGTTGTTTTCCTTTCTCCTTTCACCTGAACACACGTTTGTGTCCCCCCATTTTTTATCATGTCAATATCGTGATATTGTACATCACTGTTATTTTATTTTTCCTTACAATTTTTCTTATTGTTCATAAAATTATTTATCTGCGGGAGGTCTCGAGTTTTATATTTATATCAATACAATTCACCATGGACCATATCAATTCATTTATTATCTGCAATTATTTTTATACAATAATTCAAGTGTTGAAATATTTAAACATCAACATAATATCCGATAGAAGTTTGTGAGGAAAGTATTAAAAATAAAATTGTAGACACAAATGATCAAATAAATGGATTACGTACATGTGCATGTCAATATATGTGGAAATGAGTGTTATCGATACTGATGATGAGTACATGAGACATTACAATAATTATATTATTGGCGCAAGTGCGCTCATACAGTAAAGTCTCGAAAGAATAATTATCAAACTGAGTGTAATATCATAATTCTTCTTCATTACTAACAAAAAAAAAAAATGCATATACATTCAAGTGAACGATTATTGCTTAAACATGTAAGCTAATTATTTTTTTTCCAACTATTTTAATTTGTGGTTGGTAATAGAATTTATTAATTTTATATTTTATATTTTTTTTATACGTTCAAACACATTTCCTTTAATATTACATTGGCTAACATATTATTGAGAAAAGTATTTTGAAAGAAATTACGATTGATCGTGATCGAAGGTTAAAGCAAAATCGTAATTTGATACCACATGAATTGCTCTCTCTCTCTCTAATCGACACTAATCATAGATCTAAACTCCTATTTCTTTAATCGTTTTTTTCCCCATCATTCTCTTTCTCTTTTTCCCTCAATTTTCCCCACCTCAATATATATATATACCTATTTTCCTCTATCTCGTTGTCCTTCTCCCGCTTTTATTCTCTTATCTGTATACTGAAATCGATCAAGCGAAACGAAATCTCGATCGATTGGTCGATCAATTGGCTCTGCCATCTAACTTAAATTCTCCTGACGGAAATTATTTATTATCGTCGCTCGATTTATTCACGTTCAAAAATATGTTTGTGTGTATTTTCTATAGTCTTTTATTTTCCCTCTCTATTTTAAACAATTGCAATTTAATGCAATCATTTTTTCTCTCTTGTTTTTCTTCTTCATTTGCCTCTCTCTCGTCATTGATTTTCTTGGCTCGTCGGGTGTCGATTATTTATCGCGCAAGTATTTATACGACATTGCCAACTGCTTTTAATTAAAGTTCCAACATTATGTTCTTTTTCATCGTTGAAAAATATTGAGTGCTAAAGGGTTAAAGAGCTGCATTTGTGGTTAAATAATATTTCATTAGTCAAAATAGTGATGTGTGTGTAAATGTAATTTTTTCTTTCTTTTATTATTAATATGGAATAATTAAAAAAATTTTTTTTTAAGAAGTATATTCATTCTCTGCTTTGTCTGCTTCATTTTCGATGGCCCCTTGGCCTTGGATATAGATTACAACAATTATCAACTCTCGAATGGTTACAAAAATAAAATTTGCATCATAAATTTATAATAAATTAATCTTTCTCAAGATAACATTAACCGATAAATAACCTACAATGTATTTAAAATCTAGTGAATTAAATTTCATAAAAATATATTTATGAATTAATTGATTAAATTCAATTCAATTTTCGTAGTTTTACATTGCACAATTTATCCTACATACATTTAGATTTATGAATATAATATAAATGTGAAACTTTCACTTGAGTGTATATGATTTGGTCCAATGATCTCCACAAAATGATTGCTAGCTGACACCGCAAATAAAACAAGACAATAATCAGTTTGTCTCTAATATAAACATGTCTCATTGAACATCGAGTCATTGAGCGTTGACAGAAGACCAATCTGACCAACAAGAAATAAATAAATAAATTAAAAAATAAATAAAAAAATATTGACCGAGAATATGTATACTTTCTGTTGGGAAAGTGAATCGAAAGCGAGCACGCATACCACAAACGCCATGACTTATAGATCGCCATCAGTTAATTTAATTTTCTTTTTATATTTTTTTATTTATAAATATATGTATGTATTTTATTCACAATCAATCACGATTGTTATTTAGGAATATTGAATAGCAAATAGCCTGAGTATAAATCAATGAATTGAATGAAATTTCTATTGCTTATACATACACCTAAATAAATTCACGAAGGTCACGAGATAAATAATTAATTCAATGTAAATATGCACAATTAATATTTATTATTATCTAATTTTCACTCTATTAATCTTGAATTAATCACAGTGAATTTTCTTTTATTTTCCATCTTTAATATTTTTTCTTTATTTTTATAAATCAGAAAAACATTTTTATTTCTATTGTTCGAGTACACATTCAACAGGTACAAACACGACTACTTTAAATGTCATTCATTTTTAAAATAATTATTCACGTGGGTGAATACATATGTGTATATATGTATATTTATTTATTTAGTATATAAAATATAGATAATGCTCAATTGGGCTTGAGTCTATGCCGAGCATTTATGTTGCGCCTATTTTTATTATTGCTGCGGCTATTGAACTTTTTTTTTGTGTTTATGCCCACGCGCATGACACTCGAATACAATTGTGTTCGATGTAAATATCTATGTACTGTATGAAATATAAAAATAATTGTGAAGGCCGTTTGTTACTAATGATTCGTTTCACACAAGGTTCTATAACTTAACTATGAATTGCATTGATAATAAAAAAAATTATATAAGTACTGAGAAAATTATTTTTAAACTGTAATGATGATAATTACACTCATGGATTGATCACCTGATAAATTTACCTAAGGTCAATATATAATAATTATTATTATTCAGTAATATTGTGAATGATTAAACGATTAATTGTTATAACTTTCAATTTGCATCCTCTCTGATGAATTAATTTATAAAATACTTGTGTGTATATAAATGATACAAAATAAAATGAGTGATATTTTTTTTGCTC